>JAMJFZ010003854.1:0-80976 GCA_026225945.1 Cricetomys ansorgei | reverse complement strand
AAGAAAGACCGTTTCTGGGACAAAACAAGATATTGACCGGTGACTGATAGCCGTGGGCTAGGAGTTTCCCCCACCCACATTGACTAAAACCCTGAGCTTGTATTTTCTAGGAGCCAGCAACCTTGCTGTATGCCAGCACCAATCAGTTTGAGGGTTGGTACCACATGACTGTGTAGCCAATAGAATGTGCCTGGTACTCTGTTGCTGGGCTCTGCCTTTGAAAAACATATAAACCATGCTTGGAGTGTGCCGATTGTCACTCCCACCTGCCTCGCTTGAGGAATCTGTGGGAGTGGACCCCAACACATTGGAAATAAACCTCCTACTTTTGCATCAGTCTCGAGTCCTGGTGATTTCTCAGGGGTCTCCTTCCATCTGCCCCTACCAGAAGGAATGAGGGTTGAAATGTGGACAGTCTGAGAGACATCAACAACCCCTGATTGCATACTGAAGTGAATAGTTGACAGAATGTCCCTCAGTGTTCTCAGAGGAACACATCCGGGGAGGGACTGAGGTGCACTAGGGTGACCAGAAAGTTTTCCTGCCATGGACTGGCCAGTCTTACCTCAGTGTCCCTGTGAGAACATGGCCAGAGGAATTGGATCACAGGGCGCACCCAACTCCTCCAAAGGTGTCAAAGAGGACAACGCTTGGCTTCTCTGCTGCCTGATCTGTCTTCTTTTGTCTTTCTATGCATACTGTGGGACACAGTAACGTACATACAACCCTGAAAGCCAGGGTTCAGCCATCTCTCAGCTTTGAGAATGCAGAGGAGGTTACCAAACCATCCCCGAAGTACCACATGCATCCCCTGGGAAACACATTTCCAATAGAGTTTTCCTTCTGTCCCCATCTGCTTTAGAAGTTCATTCTAGCATCGACTTTCTAGTATGTCTACAGGCCTATATGATCAAAGATACCCTGTATCTGGTGTCTTGGTCAGGGTTACTATTGCTTTGTTGCAACACCAGGATCAAAAGTAACCATGGGAGGAAATGGTTAATTATACTCACAGGTTCATATAAGAGTTTATCATCCAAAGCAGTTACTGCAGGAACTCAAAGGGGGCAGGAACCTGGAGGCAGGAACTGATGCAGAGACTATGGAGGAGTGCTGCTTACTAGCTTGGTTCTCTGCCTGATTTCTTATAGAACCCAGGACAACCAGCCTCCTTTGACACAACAACAATGGTCTGGGAATTCTCTAACAACCACTGGTTAAGAAAATGACCAACAGACTTGCTGATAGCCAGACCTTACAGAGGCATTTTCTTCACTGAGCGTCGGTCCTCTCATATGACTCTAGCTGGTGTCAAGGTGACAGAAAAGCAGCCAGCACAATTCTCCACTTGACAACTTGACACTCAAAAACATCACTGGTAAGGCACAGCTTTTCCTTTCTTGTTCATCCCCAAATGACACATCAATATCAATATCACAATCTTACAAATTTAGAAAGGCCCACACTCACTTCAAATTCTTTGCTTTATAATTCAATCTTTTTGCAAATCCAAAGTCTATTTTAAAAACTAAAATGTGTTTAAAAATTTAGTCTCTCAATTGTGGACACCTATAAAATAAAAAAAAAGAAAACATCGTTGCTGCAAGTGGGATGAAGCAGGGGACAGTCACAATCAGCTCAAAGCAAAACCCAACTCCAACAGTATAACTAACTCAAATTTTCTAAAAAAGATTTGTATATCTTATAAAAGATTTGTGCGTGTGTGTGTGTGTTCTGTCTGCATGTACACCTGTAGGCATCAGACACCATCATAGATGGTTGTGAGCCACCATGTGGTTACTGGAAATTGAATTCAGGACCTCTGGAAGAGCAGCCAGTGCTCTTAAGCACTGTCTAACTCAACTTTCAATGACTGGGATCCACTCACAATCATCTGGGCTCCTCCAAGGGCCTTGGGTTACTTCTCCAGCTCTGCCCTCTGCAGCACACACAGCGTTGTCTTCTAGGCTCTGGCTGGCTCAACTCCACTGCTGCTTTTGTAGGTGGTGGCTGTATCATGGAACTGGTGTCTCAAAATTCTGGGCTGCACTTTCACCAATGGCCTCTCATAGGCTCTCTTCATTGTTCCAAACCTCATTTTCTCTGCATGACTCCTTCAGTCATAGGTATTCAACTGCCACTGTGACTGCACCTTCACCAATGGCCACTCCTGTCCTGTGAAAGAACCAAGCCTCAGCTGCTCTCCATCACACCTTCATGCCTTCAAAACTAGTACAGCGTGGGTAGTTCTTATACTACCAAGTTCACCTGCCAGCATGAGGGACAACCTTGGCCATGTCTGCTATACAGCTGTGTTCTGTCTAAATGCTGACTCTCAGGGAACTCTTCCCGAAAGATTTCACCTGAATGATGCTGGTCTCTTCTTAATCATTGCCAATTTTTCAGGTCTAGGTGATCAGCATCAAGTATCCCAAAAAGCAAAAGTTTCACACCTCAGTATCTCCAGCAGAATAGTTACCACAGACTCTTCACTTAGAACCCTGGGTGGAGTCTTTTCTTCCCTCTGAACCTTCACCAGCCAGCCTCTGTCATCTGCAGTGCTCTCAATATTCTTATCTCCTAAGCCCCCATGGAAAAGCTCGATGAGCTCTCAACACTCCATAGCTTTGCTCCCCAAATTCCCAACGTCCTTTTACAGACCTCAAAATAAGAGGGTTCTTTCTGTCACAGTAGTACTCCATGGTCCTGATACCAACTTGGCTTGGTCAGGGTTACTATTTGCTGAAATAAAATAGTGTGACCAAAGCAATTTGTGGAGGACAGGGTTTGTTTCACTCACAATTCTACATACACGTTTATCGGGAAAAGCAGTAAGGCCAAGAAACTCTCAAATGTTGTTGGTCTGGATGCAGGAGCTGATGCACAAGCCATGGAGGGGTGCAGCTTACTGGCTTGCTCCTCATGGCTTGCTCAGCCTGCTTTTTTATAGAACACAGAATAGAGGGATGGCACCACACACAAGGGTTGGGTCCTCTGCCATCAGTCACTAAGTACTGTCTCGAATCTTGTCTACAGCCTGATCTGATGGATTCATTATCTCTATTGAGTGCCCCTGCTCTCAGATGAGTTTAACCTGGTCAGGCTGACATAAAACTGTTTTGGAAGTTTACTTTTAGTTGTGTAGAAAATGATTGTTTTTGCACTGTTGGGAAGGGGGCAGCCTAGGCTTTGGGTGTTTGTATTGTCTTCAAGTGTTGGATGAACATGGTGAATGTTTGATTGCTAATGATCTGCACCTGAGGAGTTCTGAGTCAAGAAAGACACCTGAGCTCAGATGCTCTTGGTTCCACTGTCGAGTGTCACTGGCCATGGAGGTGGTTCCCTCTGCTGAGGTCTGTCAGATTTTGCACCTGAATATACCTCCTTGTCTTCCTTGCTGAGCCAAAATGGCAGCATACCTTTCTTCTACAAGTGGTGCCAATGTGAGGTTTGACATCATGCCTGCTAACATCCAAACTGGAGACAAGGAAGAAGAGAAACTGCAGATCTCAGTGTGCTGTAAAGTACAGCCAAAGCAGTTCCCAGAGAACAGAGATTAAAGTGTTGATAAAAGGAAAGCTCTATAAGAGAGAGTTGTAAATGAGGAAGTAGCTTTGAGGTGAGATGTGTGTTTCAGACAAATGTTTTGAATGAATTTTCATGGTGAAAGCAGTTCAGCTGGGACCAGGGAAGAAGCAAGTTTTCAGCTGCTTTTCCTGATCATAGAACTAATGCTTCCTCCTGCAGCTGGCAGCAGTCAGGGCACAGGAAAATGAAACCAGAGTGCACTGTTCTTGAAACTGAGTTTGTTGATGGCTTTTTCTGTGCTTTTTTTTTCTATGAAGCCCAAGTGTGTCTTGTGTTTGAGGTCTATGAAGAAAGGTGTATGGTTCCCCATTTCATTACCAAGAAAGACCACTAACCACTAGAATGTTTCCACTGGAGATTATTCCTACCTTCCCAGGACTCACAGCTGCTGTGGAAGTTGTGGCTCAGAGCAAAGAAGCTGCTTAGTTAAACTGAACAGTTTTTTCCCTGCATACTTGAGTACAAATGGTCCAGGCACTGGTTATGGTGATCAGAAATCCACCCATGAGGCAACTGTCCCTGCAGACAAGGACTAGTTCTTTTTCCTACAAACCAGACTCTATCTCAAAATTTGGAAAGTGTTTCCTTAGGGTCAGCACTCAGAAACTGTCTTCCATAGTGGCCGAATTTGTATCTCGTGCTGGTAGCTGAAATTGGTACTGTAAATGTCACCCAGGTATACAGGTTTTGAAGCATGAATGGGTCTTTGGAGAGTGGCTGAGTGTCAAGGCACTGTGAGGCCAAGGGAAGCCATTGCTGAAGGTGCAACCTCAGTAGTAATTGAAGGCCCAGATGAAGGATTCATATAATGAAGCTGAGGCCTGGCACCATGAAGAGAGCCCAGGAGAGGCTATCGGTGAAAGTGCAGCCTCAGTGGCAATTGAAGGCCCAGATTGAAGGGGTCATGTAAAGAAGTTGAGGCCTGGCACTATGAAGAGAGCCCAGGAGAGGCCATTGCTGAAAGTGCAACTCAGTTGCAGCAAGGGACCCCAGCAGTATTTGAGATGCCAGTACGTGGGATGACCTCCAAGAACAGCAGCAGTAGTGGTGTGAGTCAGCTTGAGCCTTGAGGATGAGCAGTGTGTGCTGCAAGGGCAGAGCCAGAGAAGTGTACCAAAGCCCTTTGGAGGAGCCCATAAGATCATGACTGAATTCCAGACAATTGGACATTTGTAATGTTCTTCTGGTGTCCAATGACATTGTCAAAAGCTTGATAGATGTTTGGTATCATTTGGTCATGTGCATAAGAACACTTGCAATTTTTCCTGTTGTAAATGGTTTTGCTAGGATAGTGTTAAATTGTGCAGTGGAGATGAAGCATCTTTTGTCTCACAGAAAAAAGGAGAAATGTTTTGGAAGTTTACTTTTAGATGTGTATTAAATAACTTTTTTGTGCATTGTTGGGAGAAGGGCAGACTAGGCCTTGGCAGTTTGTATTGTCTGCAGGTGTTGGATGAATGTGGGGGATGTTTGATTGCTTATGATCTGCATCTGAGGTGTTCTGAATCAATAAACACACCTGAGCTCAGATGCTCAAGATTCCAGGATCCAGGATAGTGCTGACTGAGAGGACCACCAGGTCACCCCCTGGTGGGTGGGCCCTGACCTGGGCTCTTTGGGAATTTCCAGTAATTCTCTGACAGCCCCAAAGTCAGCTGCTGGCCAGTTAGAGCTTTCTGCATGTTGTCATCTGCTTCACTCTCGTGAGAACCCCACACCTCACTTCCCCGCTAGATGTAATGAGCCGATTCAGTAAGTACCCATGCTCAGGTCCTGACCAATTGGAGAGATTCCCCTAATGACTGCTGTTTCACTTAAAATCCCCTGTGCATCCACATATGGGGCTGCAATGTTTTTTTTAATTGGACAGCCCTGATGTCAGTATGAAACCCATGGAAAAAAATGCTTTGTATGGCGATACATATCTCTCAGAGTCTATGTGAGCTATTTCACAAACGTAACACTGGCCCGGATGGTGGTTCCCCCTGCTGAGGTCTGGCAGGTCTCACACCTGTGATAATGCCTCCATTACTCCCTGCTGAGTGACACAGTAGACTTATTACTACATAAAACTATGTAGCACACATGGAAATCCCCATAATTGAGTGCAGGCACAGGTGCAGGCACAAATAGGCACACATGCCCATGCACTCACACCCACATGCTCACAAGGGCACACAGGACCCATTTACAAATGCCCAGGAGTGTCTCCAGGTAGAATGGGCCACAGTTAGGTGGCATTAGTGTTATTCAGGTTGAGGTCAGTGTTGGGGTAACAGACAGAAGCAAACTGTACACACTCATGTTTAATCGTGCCTTTCACTTAGAGGAGTAGGCTGGGCTCCTCTCCCTTCTGTGCACTCTAGTGTTTATTCACCACCTTTGGCTTCCACAGGCAACAGTGTGCCTCTTCTGCATCCCCCACACACGGAGTTGCTCTGGTTTGCAGGGTGTCCCACACTGCTCATTGTTAGGGGATACTTTGTAGTTATGGGATCATATTTCTGTGTACATGCTGTATAGGGGGAAGGGTGCTTCCTGATGAAGTGCAGCATGTAAAGGACTTGCTTCCTATACCTCTTCTTGATGAAGTGCAGCATGTAAAGGAGTTGCTTCCTATACCTGTTCACACCTCTGTTCTAAAAACAATGGAGTAGCCTTGAAGATCTCCATATGAACAGGCCATTTGTTTACCTGACTGCAAATGAAGTTCCCCATCACCCTCAATGTTCTGTAGCTGGGTGATCAGAGAAGACTGACTCACCCCCAGCTGGACACCCACCGGGATAGGCGACAAGTCTGCTGGCAGACCATGAGAGGTGTTAGGTTCCATTCATTTGTATAATGAAGGCCTGTGTGGAGAGAGGAGGGTGTTTTGAATGAATAAAGCATCTAGGGGCTGAAGGAGAGAAGGGGGCAGATGAGCAGAGATAAGCAGGGCAGAACCATGAGGAGAGTGGTGTGAGGAGGCCATGGAGAGAGTATAGCACCAGCTCTCTGTCTAAGCTGCCCGGGCATTGCGTCCCTGAGGACTGTCATGGCTTCTTATTAATAATATATCGCCATCCTCGTATTAATAAGTAATACTTTAACAGCTCACAGCATTCTTCAACCCAATCAAAGGTGCACACTAACTTTAAGACTTTGATAAAAGTTTCCATATCCTATTACTTAGATGAGCAGTACAAAGTGCATTCATGTTTAAGTTTCTAGAATCTTGAGAAGTGTAAAAAATCAATGCCAAAATAGACAAGGAAAGAAAAAGAGGTGTAAGTGTGTGCTCCCTAGATTTCATAGAAATCCATGAATTCATGTTGGTGTGTGTGGTGTGAACTCTCTATGGAGTTAAAGGGCCCATGGAGTTGGAAGGGTCTTATGGGGATAGAAGACATATTTGAGGGGAAATGCTCAATGTAAATGTGTGTCTATATGTGATGACCCTGCCTGACTTCATTTTAACATGACAGCCATCATGCTGGTTTGGTAAAAATAAGTTGCCTTTTTGACTTGTTTTCTGGGACCTAGCCTACCCTAGCCCATGACCTTTACTTTGACATCACCCTCACCCTCATCAAACAACCTCCCTAATCACATGACTCCCCCCATATTGTGTGTTTTGAGATTTTTCTACACTTCCTTTTTATTCCATTGTTTTGCTCTGTAAAACCTGTGTGTGATTTTACTCCTTAAAAGGGGCCAAAGAAATGAATACAGGGCTGCTCTCTTTAACACAATTTAGGAGGCAGTCTCTGATCAGATCTCAGCTCACCCTTAAAAATAAGAAGCAAGTTTGCTCTAGTTTGGCTCAAATGGTGGTAGTGTTCTTATTCTCCCCCGGTGGGATTAACATTTTCTGGAGGCCCCAGAGAGAGTCAGATCACCCACCCAAATTCTAAGCTGGACCTTCTTTCCAGAACTCCTGAGCTGAAGAGCAGCCTGAGCTCAGGGACAAGTACCCAGGAATGCTTTAACTTTCTGGACAATTGGAAGTGAATGGCTATGCTAGTATCAAAGGAGGCCTTGCTAAGTCATAGTCTGGTTCTGTTTTGTGGGATCCCAATCTGGGATGAAGAGGTGCTTCAACAAAACCTCAATATTTTCCCATCCAGGGCAAAAGTGAGATATCACACTGCCCACTTGAGTTCTGGTTTTGTGTGTCTTCTGTCCTGTCTGTGTATGTCTGGTTTTCCTATTTTGCTGTTTCTGTTCCATCTCTTACACTTCTGTGTTCTGTGTTAATTCATTTGTCAACTAACCCTCACCAATAGTCTCTCCAGGAATATGGGTTCCAACGAGGCCCTATTCCTCAGACCTGAACCCCCTACTAAGCCTCCCCCAAAAGACATATCTAAAATGACCCCTCTACATGATTCAGATCCCTTATGGGAGTTAATTCTTAACACCTACATAGCCCTAAATGGATCCCGCCCTGATCTTACAGAATCCTGCTGGCTATGTTATGATTCACAACCTGCCTTCTATGAGGGAATGGCCCTGTTAGCAAACTATACATTTGCTGATAATGAAAATAGTTGCAGATGGCACCAACACCCACATGCTAAACTGCTGGAGCCAGCTGGTAAAGGCAATGTAGTTCTCTCGAGGGAGAGAAGTGAGGATTGATAAAAGCACGGTTCAGTGGGTAATCTTAAAACACACTGGCCCTGAACTAGCGTTCAGAGCTCTCTTTTATTCAGGAAATACAAGTTTACTACATCTTACAACATCTGATTGAATGCTTATCATGTATTCGTCACAAACATCAAGCTTAAACAACATGTTTTTCTATTCTGGAATGGTAAAGCAACTCGTACCTTGTTCCAAGGTCATATACTCAGCAAAACAATTCTTCAGATGTTAGCTAAAACAATAACATGTTTTTTCTCAGAAGTAAGCAAATCTCAGCTTGGTGTGGGAACTTAGCTAGTTCTCCACAGGTCCCCCTTTTTAATATATATTAAAAGAATAAGAAGACTGGGCCTGAGTTAGGTGGCTCCTTAGAGCTATGATGCTACCTGTCATGGGGTCAGAAAGGAGCATATGCCTTCTGTCCTGTCTAAGGTTGTCATAGATAAGGATAACCTTACCTGTCACTTGCTAACCAGCCTCCAGTGCTCCAGGGCTTATACTTGAGATTTTAGCTTCATTTCTTTTATTTCCATTTTTATGCTGAAAATAGTGCTGAGGAAGATACCAATTAAATATGGACCAAGGCACAAAACAAATGTGATCAAAATAGCAAGTGCTATTATAAACATTCCAAGTTGTTTCACCTATTCCAGAGAAGACACAGTTCTTTTAAAATTTTTCAAAAATTCAGAAGCTGCTGCTGCAGCATCAAACTTAATGAGTCCAGCATCCCTTAAACCTTGAATCCCCTTATGTAACTGTATTAGGACTAAGGAAGTGTTAGCATTATGCCAAATGCCTTGCTATCCTATCCTAGCTGTGCTGACTATCATTATAAATCTTAGAGGTTACAAAAATCCAATGATAATTAGCCTGACAATCCAATTGTGATTGGACCTTCAAACTTTGCATTTCGTCTCCAATATACATAACCATCTCATAAAGAGCATTAACTTTCTGTTCTAATTTTATGTCAATATCTTCTTGGGTACCTAAGGCCATAGTAACATTTTTTGTTAAGTCATTTACATAATGTGCATTCTGAATGGTCTGTGACAAAGCAACTGCAGCAGTAGCTATTAAAGATATAAGTGCAATTACTCCTAAAATTACTAATTCAATCACTTTTTTTTGTCTAGATAAATAAAGCCTTATTAGTTTCTTCTAATACAGCTAAACCTCTATCATTATATCAAGATTCACTAATATCAACTGGTAACATAACAAATGAAGGTTGATGAAGTATCATAACATTTTGAACAGGAAAAACACCTTCAGCTGAATTAAATGAAATACAACTGGATAATTTACAATTAGTGCAGTAAACAGAAAAATATTTTCCTTTAAAAGTAATACTAATGGGACCAATCAACAGCATGAAAGGAGGGGAAACACAAGACAAAACCTTCCCTATTTCAGCTTCTTTAACTCCCTTTCCCTTATCCCTATAGGCATATTGTATATTTCTCATAGCTGCAGCAATTTTCCATATATGAGTCTGTGGATGTCCCTCATCTGTCCACCAAAGTTCTGCTGTAAAGCTTTTTCTTGATGAGCTCCCTTGTGACCAATCTACAATATATCTTTGAGTCTCAAATATTGCTCTTTTGTAATGAAGTTGAGTATAACAGTCCTTCCATAATATAGTCATTTTTGGAAATGGAGTTTCTTCTTCACAAAGGGATAATGATTGAGGAGATGTCAGTCCTTCGATATTCTCACCCTTTGTAGGATACCAAAAAGTCCCATTTTGTTTACTGCTTTGAATTTGAGTCATTTGTAAAGTAAGACACCCAGTTTTAGGAGCAACTTTAGAAAAACAAATAGGCAAACTGTACCCTGAACCTGAATAATTAAAAGACTGTTAACAGGTTGAATTTCTCCATGAGAGGTTGTCCCAATAGATGAGTGTCATTAACTCTCACAATGACTCCTGGATTTTCCCATAAGGATGGATGAGCAATAGGCAGATCAGGAACATAAGCCCAAAAAGTATGAGCTCTTATTATTGGAGTCTGCATACAAATCAGCATCATTATCACACTCTAAAATCTCCACTTGATGCACCAATCTCTCCGGCAACCATTGAGCATTTCCATTTTCCTGTGGAAGAACACAAACATAGCCTTGTCCCCATATTAATACAGGGTCAGGCCCATTCCATTTACCCATAAGTGGATTTTTACACTTAACTTGGGCATAAGAAGTGTTTGTATTCGTATGCCAAGAAACAATCAGCAGCAGTCAAGCCTTTCTTGTCCGAATTTAAAAAATTTAAAACAAAAAGAGTATGTTTCAATAGGTTTTGAGGGGATTTTTGATATACTTCTATTTTCCCTTTCTTAATTTTAATTAATTGAGCCTTTAGAGTACCATGAGCTCTTTCAATAATTCCTTGTCCTTGAGGGTTATATGGAATTCCTGTTTTATGAAGAATGACAAATTGTTTACAAAACATAGAAAAAGATTGGCTAGTATATCCAGATCCATTATCTGTTTTAATTTCTTTAGGTATTCCAATTGTAGCAAAGCAATTAAGACAGTGATTAATAACATGCTTTGCAGCTTCTCCTGTTAAGTCAGCAGCACATATAAATCCAGAAAATGTATCAATGGTGACATGTGCATATTTACTTTTTCCAAATTCTGGAATATGTGTAACATCCATTTGCCATATTTGATTAGCAATAAGCCCTCAGAGATTAACCCCTAAATGTATTACAGATAAATAAGAAGCACATTGAGAGCAATTTTTAACTATTTGTGGAGCAGCTTCCCTACTTAATTGAAATTGTTTTTTAAGACTGGCACTATTTTGATGATGGAAATTATGAGATTGTTGAGCCAACTGAACATTATAACTCCTCTAGTGGCAAGGTCTGCTTGTTCATTGCCATAAGCTAATGATCCAGGAAGAGAAGAGTGTGCTCATAAATGTCCAATAAAAATTTTATTTATCGCTATTCAATATCAATATTTGTATTTTATTAAAAAGTCTTTTTACTTCTATATTGCTAGTATCTATTTAAGGTATAGTTTCAAGCAACAGAATAGCATTAGCAATATAATTACTATCAGTATAAATACTTACAGGTAACTGGGAAAATTCTTCAAAAACTGCAGCGGCTGCACATAATTCAACTACTTGAGCTGAGTTAAAAGGAGTAGTGAAAATAGTATTCTTCTCATGATGTCTAAAAACTGCAGAGCCATTAGAAGATAGATCTGTAAACACCACTTCAGCCTCAAGTAAAGGAGTGAGACTAGTTCATGTGGGAAAGACAATTTCTTGTTGGTTACAAAAGTGCAATAATTTATTAGGAGGAAAATGATTGTCAAGATTACCAAGAAAGCCTGCTAAAGCTATGCCCCAAGAATCACAATTAGTATATAACTATTGAATTTGAGTTTTGTTAAAAGGCAAATAAATTATTGCAGATTTCTGACCAAAATACTTCATTGGCTCTTGGCGACCTAATTGAATTAAAGCAGCTACAGCTTCATAAAAAGGATTTAACACTCTAGCAGGAGACACAGGCAGATGTAACCAAAGCAAAGGTGAGTGCTGCCATAAAACCCCTGTAGGTGTATGTTTAGTAGCAAATATAAATAAATATAATGGTAAAGAATAATCCATATATCCTATTTGTTGCATAGCAATAGCCTTTTCTACTTTTTCAAGAGCCAAAATTCCTTTTGCAGTCATGGAATGCAATGAAGATGGATTTGAATCTCCTTTAAGAATATCAAAAGAGGCTTTAAATCATGAGTAGTAAGCTTTAAATAGGGGTGAAGCCAATTAATATCTCCTAATAGCTTTTGGAAATCATTTAAAGTCTTCAAACAGTCTCTTCTTCATAAAGTGATTTTCTGAAATTTAATCTGTTTTCTAGATAAGAATAATATTTCCTAGATAAGAACAAGGAGAATGACGTTGAACTTTTCCCTCAGCTATGATAAGACCAAATTTATTTAAATTGCCTAAAAAAATGGTCATAAGCAGATAATAATAAAGTTTCTTGCAAATTAGCCAATAGAATGTCATCCATATAATGTATAATATAAGTCTGTGGATAGGCTTGTCTAGCAAGGTGAATGGCTAATGAAACAAATTTTTGACATAAAGTAGGACTATTAGCCATACCTTGTGGTAAAACTTTCCAATGATACCTCTTAATAGGTTCTTTAAAATTAATAGAGGGAACACTAAAAGCAAAGTGTTTACAATCTTGAGGGGCTAAAGAAATATTATAAAACCAATCTTTTAAGTCTATAACTGTTTTGCAAGCTTCTTTTGGCATAGCAGAAGGTAAAGGCAATCCAAGCTATAAGGCTCCCATCAATTCCATGGTAACATTAACTTTCCTCAGATCTTGTAGAAGTCTCCATTTTCCAGATTTTTTTCTTAATTACAAAAATAGGAGAATTCCAAGGAGAGTGAGATTCCTCAATATGTCCTGCATCCAGTTGTTTCTGCACCAACAACTCAGCTGCTTCTATCTTTTCTTTTCTTTAGAGAGGCCATTGATCTATCCATACAGGATCATCAAACTTCCACATTATATGATCTGCATGGAGCGTAGGTTGTTCAATGACCTCCATTAAAAATACCCCAATCCTTGTCTATCTATCTGAGCTTTTGGTTGGAGAGGGTACAGAATATTTTGATTTTTGCTCTCCTAATTCCTTATGAGGACAGAGACCTTGTGAAAACATTTGATTACTTATTATCTTGCTTGGGCTATACAGATAAACTCCTGTCTCTATCATTATATCACATCCCCACAAATTAATGGGAAGTCTGGAAATTATGTAGGCTTGAAAAATTCCATGGCATCCTTCATTATCTTTCCAAGATAACATATCACTACTCTGTTCCTGGTTATTATTTTGTCCTATCCCTTGTAACTGAGTAATAGAAGATTGTTTAGGCCAATTTAAAGGCCAATGCTCATAAGAAATAACTGAGACATAACTCCTGTATCTAGGAACCCTCTAAAACTTTTTCCATTAATTTGCAATTCCATTTCAGGCCTAGCTTCTTTAATGGTTTGAACCCAATAAGCATCTGAGGATCCAAACCCATTTTCACCTCTAATAGGATGTTTTACAGGATTAATTGTTTTGGTCAATGGGAGAAGGATTAGCTGAGCAATTCATTGCCCTGCTTTTAAAGCTGAAATTTGGTAAGGAGAATATACCATTATTTTAATTTCTCCAGTAAAGTTTGAATCTCTAACTCCAGGTTGACTAAGAAGTCCTGTCATAATAGCACTACTTCTTTCTAATATCAGTCCCACACTATTCTTAGGAAGAGGACCATGAATTCCAGTGGGTAATGTTTGCATTCCCATTTCAGGGGTGAATATGATGTAGGTGGAGGACCTGAGGTCCAATCCTGTGCTACCTGGAGTGGCTCTGTAGTGCTGCTGAAAGGATTGTTTCCTTGGCTCCTGTGCCCAATCTGTAGTGTCCCAGATTGTGCTTCTCGTCTCCCAGTTGTAGAGGATTTCCCATATTGTCCCTTTTTGATTTACATTCATTTGCCCAGTGATTCCCTCTTTTACAACAAGGACACAATCCAGGAGTTTTCTGTTTCTTATTTTGATTTTCAAGACAGTCCTTCACTCTATGATCAATTCTCCCACAGCCAAAGCAACTATTATTCCTGTTTGCACTACTCTGCTGAAATACCATTTCTTTCACAGTTTTTCCTTGTAAAGCAGCTGCAGTGGCAACACCCTGAGTATATGATGGTCCAATATCAGCACACAGCTGGATGTAATTATTTAAACTTCCCTTTTTACGAAAAGGCCTAAGGGTGGCTTGACATGCAGAGTTAGCATTTTCAAAAGCCAATTGTTTGACTATTTGAGTACCAATTTCAGGATCTCCTAACACTCTCCCAGCCATTTGCAACAATCTTGCAACAAAGTCTTGAAACAGCTGGCTCATCAGGTCCCTGTCTTACTATAGATGAATCTTCAGTGTCCCGAGAAGTGGGTAATTTATTCCAAGCCGTTTTAGCTGCCGCATTAATCTGTGCATACACTCCAGGATCATACTGCAATTCAGTGGCATCAGAATGAATTCCTTCACCTGCTAACATATCAAAAGTAATATTAAGACCTTGAGCCAAATTAATCTGAGCTGTTGCTTTACATGCATCATTGTATTGACATCCACAACAAATAATCTCCTCCAGATAAACAAGCTTTAGCAATTTGTTTCCAATCATTAGGAAGTAAAGCCTCCATAGCCATAGCTTCTAATAAGGCTTGAATAAAAGGAGCAGTAGGCCCGTATTGAGCGCAAGCTATTTTTAATTCTTTTAATTGCTTAAAAGGAAAAGGTTGAAGTATACGCTGTCCTTCAATTTCAACCACAGGACAAACAAGCGTCATTTAGGCAGCCTTAGTATCTCCCTCCTCATAAGCCTTCTTTATATGCTTTTGTAATGGAGTCATTTCTTGTTTTACTTTCATGTTAAGGAGGAGGTGCATGAGGTGGAGGGGGAGGATCTAAGCCTGCTTATAACACTTGGAGGAGGAGGAAACTCAGACAAAGGTTTAGGCTGTGAAAGGTCAAAATCTATTTTGGTTCCCACTCAGATTTAAAAGGATTAGACATTTTCTTACATTCCCTTTCCCATTGCTGGACAGATCCTGACAACGAATAAAAGGCCTTTTTCATACCCTGCAAATCTTCACTAAGCTAATTAAAAAGGACATTGGTAGGTTCCTTTTGTGCCTCTTGTTTGATGTTAAATGCTAGCAATGGAGGATCATCATCAAGGTCTGAATTATGACACCTAGCTGCTTCTTCCTCTAAATCCACCTCATCTCCTGGGTTCAAAGTATTGTCATTACTCTTTGGTGAAATATGTAAAGTTTTAGTAGCTATAGCAAAATTCTATTTAATGGCCTTCTCAGGTGGCAAAGGCAGAATAGCTCCACTTCCGGTTTCCTCTGTCTGGTTTGTCATTTTTTCTCTTTCTGAACTCGGATCCAGACTATCATTAATCAAATTACAAAGACTAAAAGCATCTATAGGAACCCCTTCAGGGCCATGCACATCATAATAATCCTGCAATCTCTTGCCTACCTTCTTCCACATTTCTGGATGTAATGAACCCTCTTTTGGAAACCATGGACAAACTTTTCCAATTAATTTCAAGAATTTATGCAGCCTCTTGGGACTTACATTTGCACCTTGAGCCTGAAGCAAATTTTTAGTCATTTCTGCAAAGTGGTTCTTACTATTTCCTGAACCCATTTTAACTCTATTCTATTCAGCATCACAGTTGTCAATAGACAACTAAATAGAGATTTTTTTTCTCTATTTTACTCACCGCCACCATTGTCAATGGACAACTTGATTTGAGACGTCTCTGTATTCTTCCAGCAGTGTCCTTCATTACTTGCTCTCCCATACTCAAGCAGCCACATTGGGCACCACCTGCCAGAGCCAGATGGTCAAGGCAACGTGGTTCTCTCAAGGGGGAGAAATGAGGATTGATAAAAGCACGGCTCAGTGGATAATCTTAAAACACACTGGCCCCGAACTAGCATTCAGAGCTCTCTTTCATTCAGGAAATAAAAGTTTATAACATCTTACAACATCTAATTTGATGCTTATAATGTATTAGTCACAAACATCAAGCTTAAACAACATGTTTTTCTATTCTGGAATTGTAAAGCAACTTGTATCTTGATCCAAGGTCATATACTCAGCAAAACAATTCTTCAGATATTAGCTAAAAACAATAACATGTTCTTCTCAGAAGTAAGCAAATCTCAGCTGTGGTATGGGAACTTAGCTAGCTCTTCACCTCCAACTGGTGTCCGTGAGTGGAACCTGCATGAGTACCATACCAGAAACTCACAGAGGCCTCTGCAACCAGACCTTTGATACTTGGGTAGAGCAAGAAAAGTATCTCATACCCCCTCCTAACACTTGGTGGCCCTGTTCCTCAGGTCTGATTCCTTGTGCCTATGGTAAGCTACTCACAGATTCCCATTGTGTACTAGTACAACTAGTTCCTAGACTCATATATCACAGTGATGAAGATTTCTCTATGTTCCTTGAGCCCTTGATCCAAAATACTATAGTAAGGGATAAAAGAGAGCCCATCACGGCCCTCACCCTAGCAGTTACACAAGGACTAGGGGCTACAGGAGCAGGAACAGGCATTTCCACCCTTGTCCTCCAAGAATAACACTATGGGCAGCTCAGAGCATCAATAGACATGGATATTGGGAGACTAGAAAATGCTATCTCCCATCTTCAGGATTTATTAACTTCCCTGGCAGAGGCAGTATTGCAGAACAGGAGAGGACTAGACCTTCTCTTCCTACAACAAGGTGGCTTATGTGTTGCTCTGCACTAGGAATGCTGTTTTTACATGCATCACTCAGGAATAGTCAAGGGCTCCATGGCTAAGATCAGGGAAGGGCTAGAAAGGAGAAAAAGAGAAAGAGAGCAGCTTCAGCCTTGGTTCCAGTCCTGGTTCAACTCCTCTCCCTGGCTGACTACCTTGATCTCCACCCTACTAGGCCCCCTCCTTATTCTCTTACTAACCTTGACCTTCGGACAATGCATACTCAATGGATTAATCAGATTTCTCAAAGGACAATTGGGAATTATTCAGCTAATGATAATGAGAACCCAATATCATCAATTACACACTGAGGACATTGAACTCTCAAGGGCCTAACATTATGCCCTTAAGTCACCACTAGAGGGAGGAATGAGAAGACTCAACCAAGAAACTTCTCATGCTTTTTTCTCCTTGAAAGAGAACGAAGAGTAGAATGTCAGCTAGAAAGCTGAACTTAATTGCAACTCCTCCCAGTCTCCCCACTCCCCTAGGGAACATCGAGTCCAGTAGTGCTACCCCCTCCACTACTGAGAACAGGCTTATCAGAACTTCCCAACCTCTCTGTGCAAACGCCAGACATTGTTAGCTTTCCTGCCTCCTCACCCCTCCCTTGTGGTATTGGTCACCAGGCCAGATCAATACCTACCAATCATGTTAGAGGTCAACCCCCTGGGGTCAATCCTGAAACTCCAAGGCATGTAAGTCTCTGTTTGCCTTCTTTTCCTATGTAAACTCCACTCCCCCTGTGAGAGGGGGTCACTGCACCTGCTGTGTCAGGGAGGGTTAGGCCCAGGCTCAAGTCCGAATTAAAGAGACCCCGTGTGTTTTGCATCAGATCAGACTCCTTGGTGGTTATTGGGGATCTGAAGATGGGCACAACACTTCCCTAGGTATATGTATGACCAAACCAAAAAAAAGTTAATTCTTCCTTGACCTGGAGTTAAGAGTCTGTAATTTGTTTATTGACAAAAATGTGCAGGGTCTGGAATAATTTCACTTTACCCATCTCACAATCTTAGCATCAGAATGGAATCATTCTGCAACAGTGCACATGTGCTAGCTACAGAACACTCATTGCTTGTCAAGCAGTTGATATAAAAAGACACATGTACACTCATACATATGTGTGCATATATACACACACATTTTAATCTCTTTGATCTTTCTTAGCATTTTTCCTCAGTAGTTATTGCTAGTTGTGCACATAAATTTGAAGTTGAGATACGCAAAGACATTTGATCTCTGATAAAAGGACATGGCGGGTGTAAATCACCAGATCGAGGGCTAGTCTTTACCTTTACACTCTCTCCTCTAATGCTGCTCCAGTGTTTGCTTCCCCTTCCTGGCACATTTCTTTTCTGCTCAAATACCAGTGCCTTAGGTTTGTGATACCACGTCTCAGTAGCTTTGTACAGGACACCAGGGTGAAAAGCCAGGTGCTACAGGGAGCAAGCCCTTGACAGCAATTATCAGGCAGCAGTGGCTAGGATTCGGCCAAGGCCTTGGATCCACACCTCGCCTAGTTCCCCCTAGTGGGCCCTAGGGAATACACACACACACACACACACACACACACACACACACACACACACACACACACACACTGGATCCTGACATCCATTCCTAGCTGAGAACTGAGTGGGCCTCGATGTCTTCTGTGTGAGGTGAGTCCATTCCCTGCAAATTGTCTTGGGACGCTTGCATCAGTATGCATGATTCATCCAGAAACCAACTCCAGCTCCCAACCCTCTGTACTCTATACCAGCCCTTCTTCGTGTCTCTCCTCCCCTCTTACCCTCCATGGTCAGACATTCCCCATGTGCTCTGATGATGTCTCCTTCAGCCTCGCTCTTTCTTTCCTGTCAACCTATCATGATAGGTAAGATTTAAGGACTAGTGCTATCTGTCTGCATGAGAATATCTAGTATTCATCATTGCTTGATCAATAGGCATTACAAATCATCAGCAAATGTTTTCTATTTTTCCCATTATATATAATGTTAGATAATGGTCTGACATTTGTAATTTTAAATGTGTTGCACTGTGATCTTTCTAGTCCAGTTTCTAAGAAACTTTTGTAGTGAATGGATGTTGCACTTTTTCAGATACTCTTTCTGCTTCTATTAAGAGAATAATGTGGAGTCCTTAAGAGTCAATAAGGTATACTATATATATTGACTTGTATATATTCTACCAGATCTGAATCTCTGGAATGAAAGCAGACTTGTAATTCTTTGCAATTTTAAAAACATTTCATTTTGTTTTTTCTTTTATAGGGAAGAGAATTTTTTCAAATAATATTTTCTAATTGTGGCTTCCCCTCCACCATCTCCTCCAAGACCCTTCTCACTCCAACTCAACCATATTCTCACCTTTTATACACTTTCTTGCCCTGTCTTATTAGAAGGTAGGCACATACAGTAAGAATAATGATGAATAATAATAAAAATAAAAACAAATTAACCTGAAGAGAACAAAACAATCAAATGAATAGAAAAAAAAGAAATTGCACAAGAAGTACACACACACACGTGCGTGCACACACACACACGTGCGTGTGCACACACACACACACACAGACACACACACAATCCATAAAGACACAAAATCAGAAACTAATATATGAACAAAAGACATGTAGAGGAGAAAAGAGGCCAAGATAAAGCATTATAAGACAAACCCCTCTAAAATATCAATGAGTTCATTTTGTGTCAGCCATGTACTGCTGGGCATGTGGCCTGCCCTTAAGTGTGGTTTGTATATGCAATGAGACCCTGTTGTAGAAAACCAATCTTTCCATTGGGAGCTGTTATAAATTGGAGATAGCCTCTGGGTTAGGGATTGAGTTCCCCTGTTGGCAAGTACTCTACTGTTGTGCCATATGCTCGCCTGACCCCACCATAAACATGTTGTCAGCAGAGACAATCTTCTGTATTTAGGGCTGCGTCAACTAGAAGATTGGTGAACTTGTGACTGAGGGCTGGTGCCTGCCTGCTTTCTCATGGGGCCTCTAGAAGTGATAACTCAACTACTTTCTGAGCAGAACATTCATGTGCTTTCTAAGTTCTTACATGTATTGTTTATGTATTCATGGATGTGTATATGTGTGCATGCATGCATACATGGACACACACATGCCATAACTCTGTGGGAAATCAGAGGACAATGTGTAGGAGTTGTTCTCTCCTTTCACTCAGGTCATCAATCTTGGCAGCACACACTTTTACTGGATGAGCCATCTCACTAGTCCCAACAAGTACTTTCTAGAAAATGGCCAGTTTCTAGAGGACTTGGTTTCTATACCAGCTAGTACTGACTGAAAAATACAATTGGCAAGACATTCAAAATGCATCAGTTTCGCAAGGTGTCACAGAGCTGTATGAAAATCGGTGCTTCCTCCCTCTTGCTCTACTTCCCAGTTTGTCCTAAGAGGCTGCCATCATTCCTGGCTTATTAATATGTTCCTTGCACCTAACTTTCAAATGGTAACTAAAAGAAAAAAGTTACTGTTCGAGGGGTGCTGTGTTGTGTAATAATATGTCATGTAATGACATCACTGTCCATCTCTCTATCAAAAAAATAGTCTTACCTATTTATCTGCAGCTCTCTGCTTTTAATGACCACTGTGACTCTACAATGGAATCACATTGATGTTATGGCTCACATTAAACTATTCAAACCTTTAGTCAACTGCCAGTCAGCCCATTCACTAGCTTTCTGCCTTCCTGGTATAAAGTGCTTCCTAGGTCTGCAGATTAGGCAGACAGCTGAGGGTAGGTGCAGTGCCTAGAAACACCAGCTCTACAAGGCCATAAAGAGGAGCTGTATGGGTGAATTATCAAGAGCCACAGAAGGACATGGGAGGGTATGGGTTCAATCACCTGTCCTGCCAAATGGATCATAAAGGCTAGAGGGTTGGTACTTAGCTGTGAATACAGACTGTGTTTGCAGTAAAGACAATGGTAAGAGTCACCACAGCTGCAAGCATTTAATGTTTACTGTGTACCAGGCATGCTAAAGTATTCAGGCAGATGATTCATTAACCCTGACTCATGGGATGCTGTGTTACTAAATAAATCTTTTAAAGACATCATTGACCATCACTCTGAAATAGAGAGACAGCTTATCTAATCTGAAATACACTGGTTTAATAATCACCATGACTACAAAATGGAGTTGATTTGCTACCTTTCCCTTACACAGGGGGCAAGTAAGGGAAGCAGTGGGTTGGCCATTCCTCTCTCACCTAAGAGAAGGGCAGGTGGGAATTGAGCCCCCACAATGATTGTGGAAGCCAAGGTTAAAAAGATGTCCAAACATTTGGCATGTTGCACTCCTAGAAGGACTTTCCCGGTGGCATAGATCAGAGGCTTAACAAGTATGATGGCAACAATATGCTTTTCAAGGATAAATGGCCTTGTTCTTCTGATCAAATCATGCCCTATGGCATCTGTGTCTAATAGAAGCAGGCCTTATAGGAAGAGATTGGAGACTAGAACACCACTGCCAGTGTCAGCCTTTCTCTTCACCCTGCTGAGGCCTGCTGCTGTGCAGTGCCTGTCTACAGGAGCTGGGCCTGGATGCAGCAGCATGATCTGAAAGCCACAGAGCTAAAAGAATGGCACCTGGGGGTTGTAGCAAAGCAACACGTTAGGTGGAGGTGCACTGGGTGTGGGAGCTTGCAGGAGGGCTTGCAGTACCAGGAAGGTAATTAGGAAGTGACTTCTCACTGGGTGACATGGTCCTCTTTACCCCAACACTGGTGCATGCCAGCTAATTCCCAGAACCTCATACACTGACCTTCATTGAAAGTTCACAGGAACACACCTGAGTACTCATTGAGGCAGAAGGACACTTGTCATGGTCCCGAGAGGACTTAACTCTCATTTCAAGTGGGTCACATGCAGAATGGCTTGGTGTAGCCCCCTGCTCCATCCACTGGTCCTTGCTGTAGTGTGTATTTGTGCTTCTGAGTGGGCCCAACCCTGTGTCTTCTTCCCAGAGAGTTGTGCAGGGAATCGGCTCTGTATACACACATGTGTAACTGTGGATCTTTCTGGATCTCATGGGAGATATGTACATGAAAGTAGAAAGCCTCAGTCAGTGTTAGTGTCCTTGAAATAATTGACGCAAGCCTGAAAAGTGATTGAAGAGTTTGTCCAGGTCCTCTGCCTGTCCCTTCACAGTCCATTTTCTATTGTCAGACTGATTTACTCTTCCAAAAGTCCACTGTTGCCAGCCTGGGCAAACACCTACATCTTCAGGTGGGATATCTGGTGGGACAGACTGCTCACATCTCTGAGGAGTGTGGAGGACAGCACAAGGCAGTGCAGGAGACCTTGACCAGCTGTGCACCATCCAGGCCATCTCATCCTCACTAAAGTAGGATCTAAGGTCCAAGGAGACTTTGACAGGCCACAGTGACTAGCTTAACTTTTATCACAGAGTAAGAACTCTTTGAGATATTCAGAGTATATAATAAAAAAAATGATTAGCTAGGCATTAATACAAGACATTTTAGAAGAGTCTGGGCCTCACAATGGTCTCAACTCAGTTACAAATTTAGATTTGCCACATTAGCTTACCCTGTTTTTCAGACTGTGCTTTGATGGCAACTGTTTTGGTTTCTACAGCTTCTCAGCAACAAAAGTAAACAGGAGCTGCCCGTCAGAGGAGCTGTTCTTAGGGAATCCAGGGGCATGGGCAAAGGCGAGGCTCTCTAAGCTTCAATTTCTGGGGTACAAAGTGCTTTTATTGAGCTGCAGACAGGACAAGGAGCCAAGGTAAGCTAAGGTAAGCTGAACTACATGGAAAGAGAGACATGGAATTTGTGTCAAAGATCAGGAGGCTCCTGGGTATGTTTGAGTGATTGCAAGAACAGGGAAAACCATGCTCTTGATTCTATTCTGCTGCCAGCAGTGACCATTAGAAATAAACTGAGTCTAGGGGTGCTTGTGTGCTGTCTAGAAGACAGGCAACTCAGGTAACTGGAACCTGTTCTACAATCAATTTGGTGAGAAAACAGAAAGAAATTTAATTGGCTGAGCATTTAGGGATGTGGTCAAAGGGGTGCAGTCATTGCTGGGGTAATTACCCCAGGCCCTAGTCCTGGCTATGTCTCCAGGAGAGGAGGCCTTATCCCACCATGAGACTGCCACATGGCCAGGTTTCAGGGTATAGACATGATACTACAACATATCAGTGTTGACTAACAAGGCACCATGGGACTTTACTGACAGATGTCTGCATGCCTTCTCCACTGTGGTTTTCATCATGATCCTCGGAGTAGCTTCATGAAACAGTTATGGTGGCTGGGTGGGTGCAGAGGTCAGAGGACAGTGGGTGGAAAGTTTGTTCCCTCCTGCCATGTGGGCCCCAGGGATGAAATTAAGGTTTGTAGGCTTAGCAGCAAGTACCTTACTGACTGAGCCATTTTGATAGCTGATCAACTCAAGCACTAAATTTAATAAGCTATATGTCTGTATTTATGTTCTCCATGTGTCTGTGCTTTATTTCTAGAGAGTAGATACTTTTCACCCAAAATCTTGCCTTCGTGAAAATACACTTTCAACAATGGTGGAGCTGTGGGAGGCTGGAGGTTGGAGGACTTAAAAACCTCTGGGGAGCCTCCTCATATGTTGTTTGCTTCACCTCTGGATGTAACTGGGTAGTAAATTCTTTTCCACCTTCACTCTCTAGTGCTGGGACTGAGGCTAGGACACTGTGCTTCCTAGGAAACTAGTCTACCACTGAGTTACATCCCAGGTCTGTAACTCCATCCATCTGCTACAGCAAGTACAGGGCAGGACACAAGAAGAGACTACTCAGTTATCAATTTGGCCACCACGAAACAGGTTCTTGAGTGCAACAGGCAGAATCCTTTAAAGACTGGGAATGTTTATGAGAGAGAAGATGAAGGGCTTCTTTCCACACTGCACCCTAGGAACAATTTATCCAGAGAAAGTCTGATGCTAAATAGGTATCTACATGCAGAAATTCCAGCAGATGAAGTAAGGTTAATCTACTACTCTGGTAGCATTTTCCAAACCAGCCAAATACTATGCTGATGACCCACAGGTGAATCAGGCATATCCAGGCACAGGCTCTTCCCAGATACTGAGAATATGGACAAGGAGACATGCTCAATATTGTACCAACTTGGTATTGTGGCCTAAACATGTCTCACCTAGTTTCCGATGTTTCTACAGATGTTCCTTTCTGTATCAGGGCCAGATCAAAAAGAAGAAGGTGACCAACAGGAGATTGTAACAAAGCCCCTACACTGCTTCTTTGGGTGCTTTGAAAAGCCCTGGTTTGTCAGCACCTGTCTGGGGACACACAGATTATTTCCTCACCATTTTAACTCTTTACTTACCTTCAGACTCAGAAGTCAGTTCTGTTCCAGGGAGTTTAACAGTAGTAAAATGGTCATCTGTAAGGAACATTTCCTGATATACACTGAGATCTGCCATGGCAAAATGGCAGGTTCAACTGCCCCTCTCATGTCCCAGGCTTGCACAGGCAAGCTCTCCACCAGAAGCATGTGGCCTCTGCTGAAGGCTCTATCCACCATGGTTGCTCTGGAGCTTCCTCCCAACACTGCTGAGTTGGAGCTCTTTTCCTTGTTACCAAGAAGGATGCCTTACCCTACACAGCCCCCAGGAGGATCATTTCAACGCTGTGTTTCATCAGGTAGACCTAATCTACACTATCATCCTAGAAGAGAGGTGACAGATCTGCTCAAACCCTGAGAGTAAGCGATGCTGTGGTATGATCCTGAATCCATGGCTAGCACTGGTGACACCAGGGCCCTGCATAGATGCCTGGGAGCCTAAGACATTTAGCATGCCTACCTCATGTGTCTGTCCATACAGCTCTCCAGAAACTTCTCTCTTTGGGTGGGGTGACCACCCCAGTTCAACTAATACAACACAATACTGGAAGGACAAATCCCAAGTTCAGAGGCCGGACAGAAGTATTATAGGCTATGAGCCTTTGTTGCTCTTTCAGAGCACCAATATAATGCCTAATGACCATCTATAACTCTAATTACAGAGGGTCTATTGCCCTTCAGCCTCCAATGGACCTGCATGCATGTGAAGCACAAACGTTCAACAGACAGAACAGCCAAACACAAAAACTAAAATTAAATACATCTCCCCCAAATATGCCAAATGCATGTTCAAGGACAACAGGATTTATTAAAAACTATTTCCCCACCTGTCTTGGCAGGCCATTATCACTGCTGTGTAGTTATTAGTGATACAGTGTTGCAGAAAAATCCAGAACTCTGGGTTTCTGGATTTTTTTATGCTCCTTTAATGACTGTTTTTATTTCTGGGATGCTGTAGAGGAATACAGGTTTTTCTCCATAACTTGGTTCCCATGATCACTTCTTGAAAGTGTGTGTACAGAGTACCATATTTCAGGGGTAGCTGAATACAGAATGGATAATGATTCCATCATAAAGTCTGTATCCATGGAATAAGCCATCCTACTGACACCCAGGACACCTCGCCCCTGCTTATCCCTGGCTTGCTGGGAACTCACTCTGTAGCCCATGCTGCCTGGAATTTGCATAGATCCATCTCTGCCTGTGAGTTCTGGGGTTACAGGAACTTGACACCACACTCAACTAAAGAAGTTGGTCTTAAGAGTGAAGAGTTTGAAATCATTTTTATTCATAAAAACTACAGTCATTTTCCCCAATAATGGTTTTTTAAAAAGCATTAGCAAAATATCAAACACAGTAGCAAAGATAAAATACCAACAAAATAACCAAACCCAAACAAAAACAACCAAATGAAAAAACACAACCCAAAAACAAAGCAAAAAATTAAGCTGAGTGGTACTCTTTTGCTGCAGATTTAGCAGGTGTGAAATTGGGGAATACTCACTCTTTCTTCTTATAGAAGAACAAACAGAGAACAGGAAGTGAAAGGGACTGTTGTCAACTCTAGAGCAGACTTATCTTCACCTACACTTGTGTGTGTCGTGCAGTCAACATCAGCACTGTACTGGAGAGAGGACTTTTGAGTGTGGTCTGTCAGGATAACTGAGTGGCATCAATACAGTCTTCCATGATAGATTTCCACCACATATACAGGGCTGAGGACTCAGCCAACTTGCCAATGTCCTTAAACAGTAAACTGACAGAGTAACTCTTGATCAGCAATGTATCTTCCCTCCATGTTGTACCCTGACATGGGACCATTTGATAGTGCATATCAAAGTGATAAGTAATTTTTGTCTTTGGCTTTTCTGTATCCCATGATTATTTTTGATGTGTTCTTTTCTCCTGGAATAGGGAGCCAACAGATACATGGATCAGATTCGGCTGGCTCACCTGGAGTTAGGTTGACGTCTTATTCAATGGTGATTTCTCAGCTACAAGGAGGTGAATTTTTCTGAAGGAACCTTGATCCTAGTGTGGAGAATATCCTGTGTTGAAGTTGTCTGTTGCTTCCTTTGATATCCTGCATTCTCTAAGGGGTGCTATCAGGAAAAGAAAATCAATGAGATCCAGATACAGAATCAGTGGGTCATTGGCTAGACAAAATCAGGGTCTACTCACAGATAAAATACCAAATTCTAGGAAGTAAACCATCCCAGGAATTCCAGGGTTGCTGAGGATGGAGCTCGGCAGGTGGCTCCTGTTGCAGCAGCTCCTTCTGCAGGAGGCTCTCAGCCTGGCCTGTGGCCTGTGCCAGCTCATGCTGCAGTTTTTCAGACCTAGGAGAGGAAGGCAGTAAAGACACAAACCTGGTGGGGTCCTGCCATGTTACGTGTCAAGCTGCTACCTCCCACCACCTCAACTGTGTTGGACAGTCAACATTGATCTTCTGACTGAAGATTGTTTCTACCCCCCAAGGAACATGGGTCACAGAGTAACTGGGCTAGAATTTTTCTCAGCATTAATCAATATCAGAAGTTGATCTGAGTACAGTATGTTCTCTGTTCTACTAGAAAGATTAGGACTAATTCCTACAGTCCAAGGACATCATTATGTAAGCAATAATACCATATTGATGCCAGAGTTAAGTGTACACACACATTTCTCATGATGAGATACTAATTGACCACCTCATTTTATAGGCATAGTACAAATTTGCAACCTGGGTATCAGAATAAGGTCATGAGGCTATCAAAATCCTTTAGCCCAGGAGATACCTTGAAGCCAGGCAAAATGCAAGATAGATTCTGCCATGCTAGAGCAGCATTTCCTGAGTTGAATGCCTAAGAACAATGGCCCTGCATGGTTTCAGGCTCTGGCACCAAACAGAAACACATGTTTCCCTTATTACTAGAGCTGGGAATCTACATCCTGGTTTCTAGGTGACTGTTCCAGAACACTTCAGGGAAGGTTCTCAGCTGAAGCATCTTGCTGGGTTCATCCTGACAACTCCTAAACCTATTTAGATAACTCACCACAGTATATACACAAACACAGAAGAGAGCACTGTTCAACAGTGGGAATCTTTTCTCTATAGGTGATGTTCATCAATAAAAATGTAGTTTCAACAAGGCATATTTGTGCACAACTTTAGATCCTATCATTTGGGAGTCAGAAGCAGGCAGATTTTTGTGAGTTCAAGGACAGTCTGCTCAGAACATGCTAGAGAACTCAGAAAGGAAACAAAATTCCTTAGACACATTGAGTATCAAATATCATGATTCCCGGACAGAAGTTCTTGTCAATTGGACCAGTGTGAACCTCTGATGTGTTCTCTCCCTGGCTGTGGCTTGGAGCCTTGCCAATGAATAGAAGCCTATAAAAGAAGTTACAGGTGCAGGAGACCCACTTGGCTCCACCCCCTCCTCCCAGCCTGGGCTCCTACCTCCTTTAGGTGACATCCAGGTGATGCTGCAGCTTTTCTGACAAGTCCTTTTCATGAGTGACCAGCTCCCTCTGCTTCAGCAGGTACTGCAGCCTTTCCTCCAGTTTTTCCAGTTCCTGTTACTTAGAAGACTGTATTCTTAGTGGAGGGCTGCACACAGGCATGCATGCATTGTCACACAAATTCAAGCACCAGTCACATCAAATGGGCTGACAAGTTGCTGCTCACAACTGCTCAGGCTTCTGTCAGTGTGAACCAAGAGCCAGGCAAAGTGAAGAGACTGCCTTGGATTTCAGAGAGCACAAAGGACTAATGCCACATGCCATCTAAAAAGATGACAGTGAGAACCACACATTTGGGATTTACAAGGGGATTTTCTCCTTGCAAGCTCCTTCCCACCCTGACATCCCTTACTCAAGTCACTGTTGCATATTGCCCTGCCTATCATAATAGATGCAGATGAGTGATATGTTACAGACTCATCTCCCTCAATGGACTGCAACTTCAAGCAAAGCATGTGGTTTCTTGTCATTAATTCAGTTTCTCACAAGAGGCTCAGTCCCAAGAAATACTTGAGCATGGACACAGAAATGCACAATTAGATGACATCAGATGGGCAGCTGGATGTGTGGGAACATGAGTAAGGTGTTTGCTGAAAGCACAGGTCAGTGTATGGGCAATTTGTGCTCCTTTTCCTGTTCATTAGCAGATTGTGCTCTTAGTGGAGTGTTGAGCACATACATGCTTATACTCTCATATAAAGGAAAGAACATACAGAGGATCCCAACAACCTTGCTGGTCAGCCAGGCTACCCAAAACAATATGCTCAGGGGAAGTAGGAAATCTTGGTTCAAGCCAGAGACTGACAAAGAAACCCAGTGGTCTCTTCTAGCCAATGCATACATGTATGACACACTGAAATCCCCACATACCTACACTATACATGCACAGGGATGCATGTACACACACACACACACACACACACACACACACACGCATGTGTTCGCACACTCACAGCAAAAAAAAGGGGGAGAGAAAGCCTACATGAGCAGGTGAGTTTAGACTAAGCACACCAGCTCTTTCACAAGGGTCTCACAACTCTACTATCCTTCCCTTGGGGAATGAAATTGATGTGGAGCATGTGCTCTGCTTAGTCACATTATGTTGAGGTTGGTGGAGAAATTTTTCCCTTGAAGACTCAAATCTCCCACCCCAACTCACAAGCTGTCAAAAGCCTTCCCACATCCATGGTCATCCAGACAGCTCCAGGAGAGGAGAATGCCTGCAGCAATCACAGAAAACAGGCTGAAAAGATGACATTTAGGCTTCTGTCAGTGTGACCCCAGAGCTGAGCTAAGTGAAGAGACCTTCTAGGATGCACAAAGCACAAGGGAGTAATGCCACATGCCACCAGAATATGGCAACGAGACCCACTCATTTGGCATTAGCAAGGGGATTTCCTCTTTGCAAGCTGTTTCACTTTTTGATCTCACATGGCCCCTGTCAAGTAAATGAGCCACAGGACCCAGCTCTCCCTCACTCATCTCTGTGCATAGCACTTCTCTTGTCACAATGACATGTAGGTATGGAATGTGTCATTCACCCATCTCCCTCAGTGGACTGCAGTTGCTTGTCAATAATTCAGTTTCTCAAAAGATGCTCACTCTCCAGAAATAGTTGTGCATGAACACAGAAATGCACAGTTGCATGGCATGAGTTGGGCAATGGATGGGTGAGTGGATGCATAAGGTGATGGGTGAAAACACAGGTAGGGGATGGGTAGACATGCAGTTACAAAATGTCAAATAGTGCCAGACCTTGTCCTGACCCAGTTGCCTGCCCCTACCTGATGTTGCTGGAGTCTGGAGGTCTCTGGTCTCCTCCTGTTGGTACTTGCAGAGCAGCTTCAAGTCCCCCAAGAGCTGCTTCAGCAGGACCCAAACCCCAGCAGTTTCTGCTCTCCTGCCTCAGCATGTCCATTAGGAGCCAGTTGTGCAGGTTACAGGAAACACCCTATGCATAGTAAGCCCCTGCTAGCCTCCTCTGGCCACCCCTGCCTCCAGGCACCATCTCCCCCACTAGGCCCCAGGTTCCCAGGAAGATTGTAGACAGGAGTTCACAACAGCCAGGGCAGCTGGACTCAGAAGACCAAAACCAGAGAACATCCAATTCCAAAATGAAGAAGACTGCTTCTGAAAACCCCAACACCTTCAAGAAACAGAGGAGTCCACACCTGTCCTTTTGTGTCCATGGTAATGATAAAACATCAGTAGGTACAGGACAAATCCCATCTGAGGAACGGATGGCAGGAGGCCCAGCGAGAGTACATCACGCCAACAGGTCCCGTGGCTGCCAGTTCCTGCTTGAGCCCCAGAAGCCCAGATCTGTCTGCCTCCCATTTCACGTTGCAAATCACTCTTGTATCTCAAGGCTGCTGAGTCTGACAAGATGGCACTGGGCTGGGCTGAGAGTCTCCTTCACAGTTACCAAAACCTAGTACAAGAGGCATGAGTCCAAGAGCCACTAGGCAGGCTGCTTGCTAAGAGGCAGAAAAGCTAGAACCAGAGCTGTGGATTCTCCAGTCCAGAGACAAAGGAAGATGTCAGTCCACAACTGTTGGGGTCCCAGCCAAGACAATCACTTACCGATAGAAATCCCTCTCCCTGGTCAGCTTCTTGAGCTTCTCTGAGGCCTCTGTTGTGGGATGTTTTATTTGTGGATAATATTTTAGTTAAGATTCGTCTTTTATTTGTTTATGCCTCTGAGCCATCCCCAGCTTCCACTCCCCACAGGAGGTTCCTGTTATTTGCTTATTGAGGATCTGTGTGAAAACCTGGAGAAAAACCCCTTTGGGAGTGAGGGGTGGAGCAAGGAAGGGAGCAGGGAGGAGGAGGTGAAGCAGAATTAGTAGGAGAACCAAGAGGAGAGCATGGGGTGAGGAAGCCTTGGAGTGAGCTCTCTGCCTAAGCCGCCTGGGTATTGGACCCCTGAGATTTGTAATATATTGTGATAATAAATAGTTTTATTTGAACAAAAATGGACGATTATTAACAGGCCTCAGTATGCTCATTCTGCAAGTTCCACAGGTCTGACATGATTGCTCATGCTCCTTCCTCAGCTTCCCTTGGAAAGCATTTGGCCTGTGGGTAGGGCCTGGCCCAGGAGCAAAGATCCCATTAACACATGCTCAAGGTGCACAGGAACTCAGGCTGCGTCCTGAACTACCTCATCCAGTGGATGACAAGTCCTGGATCCTATGTACTGATACCTCCTTGTGCTGATTACACTTAGTATCCTAACTCCAGGGCAGAAGAGCAGGATACTTGGAGGGAAGGCACCAAGGAGGCATGAGCTACCTTAGTAGCCTGGAAGGTCTGACTGGCTCTCTAAGAATTTTCCAGGAATCTAAGTCACATGTCTGCACTCATCAGGAACCTGTGATAACACTTCTCCTACCCTCAGAATGGGATTCTCAATCTTGGGTACCTATCACCACATGAATGCCCAGAGCACTGAATCAGCATTTCAGGGCATGAGGCATTACATCAGGACAGCTTTATAAACTAAGAGTGGGATTCTAATCAGGATTAAAGTTAAGCATATGAACCAAGAGCAGAGCTGCCTACAGTGGGGCACCATGACCTCAGCACTGGCATCACCTAGAAACAGTGAGACAGGCAAGTCCTCAGGTCCCACCATAGGCCCCTGATGGCACTGTCTCCAGACTCGGGGGGGAATAAGGAGGGGGAAAGCAATGCAATGCTGAAGATATACACAGTCTGTATCATCTCAGACAGGACATAGAGAAGCAGTGATGGTTCCCAGGCCTTGCAGCAACCCACTAGGATGTATCAAGTGGGACCAGAACCCCTATAGCTGCAACCGGGTGTATCCAGCACACAATCCTATGTCAGGCAAGTACAGAGACTCACAACAAACTCACAGCAGCTAGCATCTCAAAAAACCCACCTGTCACGGCCTCTCCAATGAATCCTGGAAACTCAAATAAAACTACGTCATTCCTTGAGGTGTGCGGCTCAGGCAATAGGGCCTTCTTTTCATTCTAAAGAAGCAAAATAGTGTGTGTCCCCATCTCAAATCAGTCCAAGCTTCAGGTTTCGCCACTGGGAAGTATTTAGGGACATGTGGCTGGACACAGGGACACCCTAGAAGAGAAGCCTCCTAGAACTCAATACCAGAGAATGGAGAAGCTGATGGGGACATTATAGACACAAGAAAGTCACCATGGAATTGGAAACAATGAATACCTATTGTCCACAGCTTCTTCAGTGATGAAGATTAGGCAATCTTGCAGCTCATGTCTCTCACTGGTCACCAGCTGCAGCTGAGTGCTCAGACTCTCCTCCACCTCCTTCAGCTGATTCCTGATGAGGATGGTTGGGATGGATGGAGGCTCCCCAGAAGCCCCTGTGGGTAGATGAACACAGTGAAGTTACATTAAAACAAGGCATAGAGGATGGACAGACCACCCTGAGTCCTAATCAGATGCTTGAGAAAGCATCCATGCCTATGTCCCAGAGACACCACAAAAGATTTTGGCCAGGCTTGAGAGGACTTTTCTGTAGATCTCAGCCTTCCTGTCCCAATGAAATGAGTTTGATGTCCCAGGGAGCTGGTTTCCTCTGTGTCTCTTAGCACATGCTTCAGAGAAGCAGGAGACAGCCTCCTTAAACTCACTCACAGTTACACAGGATTAACTCGGCTGCAGAGCTCAGAAGTCTGCAGTTTAGAAACTAGAACAAAATTGGCATAGTCCAGAAGCACTCAGGTGGTTTGGAGATGCCCAGATCTCCTGCCAAGTCATTTCAGGCACATGCAGATGGAGCAACCATTCAGAGGAAGAACATGGTCACCAAATCAACTCACTGACAGCCCAGGACACTCAGAGCTAGCAGGAGGAAGCCAGTCTCCATCATGGTCCAGAGCCTTTGACAGTTCTTCCCTGCACTAGAGAGCAGCTTGCCTTGCAGCCCTACTGACTCAGATGCCTACAGGGGAACATCCAGGGAGTGGTGGTCAGAGTAGTTCTGCTGTAGACCTGAGAATATAAGGCTTTGTCCAGAATCACTTTTCTCTCCCTGTAACTAGTGTCAGACACACTACACCTATAGGAATCTACTGGGGGTGACATGCAGTGATGCCCTGCCCTAAGCTGGGGACACCTCACTCATCCCTGTCTGCCTCCTGCTGGTCTCAGTTTGTCCCCTTCAAAGCTCTCACTCCACAGTAAGTTTGAAAGCTAAGAGCTCCCAGCACAACAGCTTTGGCCTTACCAGCTCCTGGCTTCTGGAACAGACACACTAGTGTCCTGGAATCCTTGACTTCAGGAACCATGACAAGCAGGGAAGCTTCTAGAAGCTTCCCAGATCCTCTAGCTACTGAGCACCATTACTGAAAGTCCCAGCTCAACCTCACATCTGCCAGGAAACTTCCCATCCATGCCCAGGACTCACTGTATCTTCCCAAAGACCTTTTTTTTTTTCTGTTTTACACTGAGACCAAAGACTAGCTTTCTTTTGCCTCTTCCTGGTCTCTCTACACTTGCCATTATCTCTCCAAAGTAGCCTGTATGGTCTTGCCAACATGTCTATGGGAGAGCAGTAAAGGTACTGAACAATCACCCCAAGAGCAGTTGGTGTTGCCTCGACACAGGTGACATCACAAAGAATGCCATGGCTCTCCAGGATACAATAGAATGTCAGGGAAAGGACTGCTGATGTCACCAGGAGTTGCCATTGCCTCCCTGCTAACTAGTTCTCCACACAATTCACCAGAAATCATGCTGCCCTTCCCAGGAGCCACTCCTGGGGCTAGGGGGAGTCCCTTCTGCAGCTCTTCCTTCCAAAGCCAGAGATACTCTCTGATTTGAAACCCCTTAGTACTTCCCATGTTGGGAACTGAGAGTTTACTTCACAAACACTTACCAGCAATGTCTCATTCCTTCCTCAAAATTGTCCTATTCATCAGAATTAGAAATCAATTACTACTGAGAAGGTATGTCAGGATGAACATGGAGAAGGAAAGATCACTTGCATCAAGTGCAGGTACTTGGAAGCACACCAAGGGAGATCTTGTGGGGCTGGTGACAATGTGGGATTTGTGCTAGGGGATGTACTCGGGGAATCTGTCTGCCTAGCTACTGAAAACTTCCCAGACGACTCCTCAGTATATGGACAATACAGCCATTAGGGTGCTGGCAAAGTGTCATGAGCTATTGGCAGAGGTAACAGGACTAGTGGAGCCATGAAGAGAAAGAGCTCTCATGTTGAATGTTCTGTCCTCCACTCTGCACTCCAGAGACCAAACAAGATACATTATATGCCAAGGTAAGTTACTACACATTGATATTCTGCTGCAGGGAAGAGAAAAAGGCAAAGGCACAGGGCAAAATCACCACCAACAAAAGACAACAGCTGTGGTTATAGCTCAGTTGCCAGAGTGATGGCCTAACATGCATGGCTTCTCTGACTAGTGCTGCCCTCTAGTGTCTGGTAGTGCCCTGGCGACCCCACTTGTAATCCTAGTGCTTGGGAAGTGAAGCAGCATGATGCTGAGCTCAGTGTCAATCTTGACTACAAAGTTAATTTGAGAACAGTTTGGGATAAGGGAGACTCACTTTGCTGGGAAACCAGAAGTTTCTATTTCATTTTCTTTAAGGTATTTAAATTCAAGTAGACAATGCTTAGCCAGGGCCTCACCTTCCATATTAGACCTCACTTTCCTAGGTACTTTACCACTGTTGCTTTGATGCTGGCTTTCATGGTTCTACATCTTCTTGGTTTTAATAGTAAAATAACAACACTACAAATTCAAAAAATAAAAACAAATAAATACCAGTAATTTATTTACATGAGTGATTCAGTGGAAAGTCCAGTATAACTGAGAAATGGCAAAGCAGGCCTCGGTGGGCCAAGACCTGGGTCACAGTCAGGTGTGGGCATACTGTGGGACCTTCTGCAGGAACAGAGTGGCACAGACACAGGGTGGGTGGTAGTGCTGAGCCAGGTCACAAGTAGATTCCCAGTTCCCCATTGGAGGTGCTCTTGTAGACTTTATGGGCCTTGTCTGACCCAGGGCACTGACAGGGTCATGTAGGCATCTGTTTAAGAGTCACAAAGTTCTTCCATTCAGCAAAGGAAAGGACAAGAAGCCAAGGCCAGGATTGGTGCTCTTCTATCATGAACTATGTGAGAAGAGGGACTTATCATTAATTTATGATGAAAAAGTATAGGGGTCTCCCAGGTAGGTCTGTGACCATGTTGGAGGGAACATTACTGATTCAAGATTACAGATTTGGGACCTGAGATCCAGCTCTACCACCTTTCACCAGGTTGAACTCTGCTCATCTCTTTCCTTTCCATGTATAGCAGGAGGATGGCCAAGGAGCACTGCCTTTGGAAGGACAGTGCCTGCCTCAGCCCAGCTGGTCACTGGAGACCAATTCATCTCAAAAGAGAACCATAGAGGCAGAGAGTCAAACCAGTCACAGTGTGCAGTGAGAGCTATTATAGTTTGGCAGTGCTCCAGGCCTAGAGACTTGGATATTTACAAATATGTTGGGGGGCAAAGGCTGAGCCAAGGCTGCAAAGGTGTCAGTGGTTGAGAAGCATCAGGAAGTGGGTGCTGCACGGCCTTATGAAGAACCCAGTCTCCTGTGTCACGGGTGGGTGCTAGGTCTCAGTCCTGGTATCTGATAGCTATTGTCCTAGGCCTTGCATGGACTTATCCCATTCTAACTCTCCCAATTCCAATCTCTGCTCACTTTTTTTTTCTTTCATTTTGATGTATTCTTTTGGTCGTTTGTTTTTGCTTTCTACTTTTTATTTTTTTAAGACAAAGTCCCACTGTGAAACCTTGACTGGTCTAGCACTCACTATATAGAACACACTCACATTGAACAAAGAATAGAGATCCATCTGTCTCTGCCTCCTGAGTGCTGGTATTAAAGGCATGCACCACCAGGCCATACCAGGACTTCCCTTCACATTCTTTCTCTGTTCATGTCAACATGTGTTTCCCCCATTTTGTGAGGTACTCTTGCCTTAAACTGCATGCTCAGTGTCTTTTCATGAGGCAGGGCAGCAGGCTACCCAGTGGCTCCTCCTGTCAACTCTGGTGTTAGTCTATGTGTCCAAGTACAGCTTCAAGGAATAAAAGGTCCCCATTGGAACTCAAACTGTCTGCACTAAAAGTAGCTCACAGATGGGTGGAGGATTAAAGGGAAGGCAGGGTGCCTTAGTTGGGCTCTGGAGACAAATGATCCATTGGTTCTTTAAACAATAAGCCTTTGACACTGCAAACCTACTACATAAAGAGTCTTTCTGGCCAAATTAGGCAAAATAAAAAAGATGTTCAGCCATCTTGTCAAAGGTTTCAAAACACTCTCCATCTTTGGCCAGCCAAACTTAGCAATCCTTCTGCTCCTCTAAACAAGCCTATATATTCTGTATTCACAGTGGACAGCATCCCCTCAAACACAGGGTCTGATCTGAGTGCCTGGAGAAGGCAGGCAGTCTTCCAAAACCCATTGTTATATCCACATTTGCTGATCTACAACCAGGAAGAGCTATTTTTCATTTTATGTCATTTGTTCCAAAAGATGTAGTCAATACGTATAATTTTTTTTTACTCCTAAAGAAATGTGATTTGTCTCTAGTTTTTCTCAGTCTCAAGTCTCTTGTAAACCACAATGACTCACTAAGGGCTTACAGAAAATGGTCACAAACAATGCACAAGAAAAATCAATCAGGGCTATTGAGGGTTAGACTAATGAAACCATAAAAATAAAATGTTTACTGACATAGTGCTCAATATTGCTACTTCTATTTAATATTTTCTCGTTCATGCAATAGGTAGCCATAAACATGATCACAGATTCCCTTTAGATTTTACCCTTTTTTGACTTGAGCAACTTCCTAAAAATCCAAACACTGATAAACACAGCAAACCTGCCCTCTGAACAACAAACATTGCCTAATTCACAAAACACAGCCATCCCTGAGCAAAAGTACCATTGATTCAAGAAACACCAGGGAACAATTACCAGATGCCTTGGAAGCATCGATGGTCCCTTTGATCAGAGGCACACCCACAATGATGTTCATGGAGGCTACCCTTGCAAAGTGAAAAATCTTAAGGGTCTTCTGGGTGCCTGATTTGCCAATGCTCTCTGCACAGAGTATACCACTACAGAGCCTGGCTTCATCTGTGTCCTAAAAAAATTGCAGAGAAGGGGATATGATGCAACAAAGAAGAGACCAGCAAAAATGCTGGGTCAGGAAATCTGGTGAGTGCTACTTACAATACATAGATTCTGTTGGGTTTAGGATGAGCACAGCAATGGTCCAGGTAGTGTTTGTGCCAGAGGAAGAGACCGACACAGCTAAGGTGCCAATAGGGGATCAAGATGGTCAAAAGGGCTCACAGTGCACCTAAATTTGGTGAGGACAGATTGTGTGTACTGTGGTGATGTCCACTGTGTAGAGTAATTCAAAGAAGTCTTCTCTTACTAGGTAGTCAGGATGGAAAGCTGGAATTTGCCATACATAACTTTATGGGCAAAGACACTCAAATTTCTTTGCAAGTCCTTTCAAGTTTCAGAGCATCCAGCCCCTTGTTTCACAGGAGACCTCATGTCCAAGACACAAATCTGCTCAATACTTGGCAATGATGCTGGGGCAGTATACCTGGTACTTTTAGTATCAGCCTGACTCCAAATAGAGTCACCTGGGAAGAGGACCCTCAATGAGGAATTCACTGAATCAGCATGACTTTGGGCATGTCTGTGGGGGATTGTTTGGATGATTAATTGAGGTGAGAAGAACCACACCCTGAGAGTGGACAGAATCATATCCTTGGTTGGGACCTGACTAGTTCAACAGTGAAGAAAGCTAGAGCCTAAGTAGAGGCAAGCAGGCAGCATGGGTACATTCCCTTCTTCGTGCTCTTGAGTACGGATGTGATGTGACTAGCTAACTGAGTTCCTGCCTTGACTTCCCCAAAATGGATGATCACCTGGAACTGTGGGCCAAATCAATTCTTCTAGTCCTAAGATGCTGGGCCTGGGAAATCAATGTAATGAAGACGCTAAGATGCCACTATGTGACACTGGGGTGGACACAGGTCAGTGAGATGTTAGAGTAGGTCATAACATGCTCAAGAGCCAGCACACCAGTACCAGAGGAGGATTCCCTGCTTCCCTCGAACACACGCCTCTTTTTCTCAGTGCCTAGTATTACAAAGACACACAGACATCCACTCACATATTATGTCACCCTGTCCACAAAAGGATCCAGATAGTGTTTTGTCATAGTAAGTCCTACTGTAATTTCTTCTATTATATTAAATAGAACTAGCTTAACTTCATTGAAAATTATTTTTCTGAGGATTTCCTGACCCTTAGAATTTTGAAATGTGGATCTGAAATCAGGGGCCTAGTGATGATCTCAACCTTATGGTATAGCCTTGCTTAGAGATCAAGAGAAGCACCTTAAAGTTCAGACCAGAGAAGCACCAGACAGTATACTTAATAAGTGGCAATCGTCAGTAGTTCCTTTAGTCCAGAGTAACCCTAACTGTGATGCACACACATTCCAGTCATCCCTGTGAGGGATTTTAGGTTGTCCTCTGATTTCTGTGCTTCTTCAGAGAAACTTCTGGACACATGTTTTTGACAAACTTCCTTCTTGAAAACTAAATTGAAGCAATTAGAAAAGGAAATCACTATGCTGTGGTTTTTAACCCTCTAGTTGAATGAGGCAGCCATTTCTAAGCAACTACAAAGGGCTATCCTAGGAGACTAACAGCATTGTCCAGTAACCCCAGTAAACCATACTTGCAGGGACAGAATGCAGGTCTGAGGGACAGAGTGCAAAAGCCAGCAGCCCAAGAGGGAGACAGCAGGGGAGACACCCAGGAAATGATCTGTTTTCTGGTTGGTGGTTTAGCCTCTGTGTATGTCACTTACCCACAGCTAGATAAAGTAAGGTTCAGATGGCCCATGGAGACTAGAGCTACTTCCAGGGGAACTTTATAAAATTGTTCACTTCATAAGTGTGACTTTTAAGAGCCACATAATGGTTTTATTTTGCTTGGTTTGCTTTGTTTTTATCTGCAGCTACAAATTTTTCAGATCATTTTTGTTGTTGTTCTTTGTTTTTGTTTTTCCCAGCTCCCTTCATTCTCTTTCTGTCTTCATGAATGTGTTTACTGATTTTATTATATGTATTAATTCACTTAAAACAAAGGCAGGACCTACACAATACACGTTTGCTATTTCCAATCTCTGGATGTGTTAAATAAAGCAATAGACAGTAATTCAAAACCCTTGGCATTCCATTCTTTCTGAGCATTTTAGCCACTACAAGCTACAGTTTTCTCCCTGGCAATGCAGGAATAATAGCGCACAGGCTCTTACCAGTGATTAAATGTGATAAGGTAGAGTTCCTGCCTCAACAGACTCCACACATGCCCACCTTCCTTTCCTTGGCACTATGCCTACTTCCTTGCCTAAGAGTCTGTTTCTCTCTCCAGCCCAATCAGGACAAGACTACCAGGAGGAACAAACTCCCATCAGTACCCCTCCTCCTACACATACTTACAGATCAGTCACTTCCAAGAGCATGAACACAGGGGTTCCAAAGGGCACCACTGAAAAGCATAAGTAACCAGCTTTCCTCCAGACAGAACTCAGCTCTCAGGGAGGGAACTGAGCTTCCTCAACTTTTCTGGGGCATCAGTTTCTAAAGAACCCTAAAGGAAGGTATTTTGCATAATTCACAGCACTAGGCCAGTACCTTGGCCCATAGCATGTGCATGCATGGCCCTTTAAATGGTGGATCCTGACACAACAGTCAAAAAGCCCACCATAGCAGTATCCACTGCTCTACTTTCTCCCTAAAAACCCATTTCCCTCCACAATTGAAGGACTTGCACCATGGAGGTTTTCCTCAGAGTCTGTTTCTTAGGTTAGTGACTCTGAAACAGTCACCCCCTTAGAAACTGCACACCCACAAAAATCCCAGACACCAGTAAAGCCAAAACAAAGTTATTGTCATATACTTGTTTGGGGAGCTGAGATGTGCCATTACTGGGTTATGCTGACTCTGACCATGATTGTTAATGAGTTTCTGATTGGATAAAAATTATGACTAACTTTTGTTCATGGCACAAAAACATCTATGGTTTTCTAGCTTAAATAGTTAGTAAAAGTTTGAGCTCTGAACTTTCATTTCAGACTACAACTCTGTCCCTGGCAGGTACAGCTTTCTTCCTCCTTCCCTCCCTCCCTTCCTCCCTCCCTTCCTTCCTTCCTTCTTTCCTTCCTTCTTTCCTTTCTTTCTTCCTTCTTCTCTCTGTCTTTTTCTCTCCCTCTTTTTCTTTTTTTCTTCGTATACTTAAACCCAATAAAATTTCCTTTTCTTTCAACATGTTATGTGTTAGTATAATTGTAACAAAACGACCCCCCAAACAATAACCATTACTGCATTCCAGAAGTACAAACATACGGGCTTTCAGTTTTACCCTGGCCAGGAAAGAAATTAAACTCTAACAAGTGAGGTAACTTACAGGTTAAATTTCATCTGAAGCCAACCCCTAGTTCATACTTTGAGAAGTGAAAGGACTGGGCATTCGCTCTCCTGAGAAGTTTTGATTGGGCACTGTGATGTTATCCTGAAATGTAAATTGTGTAAAATTTTAAATCCTGGTTTCTGGCTTCCCTCTAAAATCAAAGAGTATGCTCATTTTGAGCATCAATTTTCATTTTTGTTGTTATTTTGTTTGGTTTGTTTATTTATGAAACAAGATCACATGTAGCCCAGGCTATTCTTAAACTCAATGCATAGCTGAGACCTGGCCTTGGATTCCTGATGCTCCTGCTTCTGTCTCTTGAGAGGTGGGATCTGAGGCATACATTACCACACCTCTAGTCTTGTTTTGAACCTCTGTTATTGTTAGATTTTGAGGCAGGGTCTTTCTAGGTAGTCTTAGATGTCCTAGAGCTTGCTATGTAGACCAGGCTCATCTTGAACTCACAGAGATCCTCCAGCCTCTGCCTTGTGTCTGCTAGGTGTAAGGATGCCTCTGGGTCTCTGTTTTTCCATGTGGTAGCTACCTCTGATCCACATCTGGTTTACTGAAAGCCAATACTGTCGCTCTGCTACTTGAGTCTTTTTCTTTCCTTAACCAGACTGGCCTCTGAGCAGCAATCTCCCTTCCTCCTTGCTCCCTTTCTTCCCATTGGTAGGCCCCATGGAGTGCATGAATGTGTAAGAGGCCAAGCTTGCTCCCTACCTTCTCAAGGCCAGGTGGGTGTGCACAGCAGGGAGCGCCGCAGGCAGTTGTCTCTCAATGGAAGTAAGGTCTCAGGCTTGGCTGAATGGCAATTGCTTGAGGAGCCTTGGTTTCCAGGTCACCAATGTTGGGGTGAGGAGGTTCCGTTGATTGGAAACAAGTGAGAGAAGAAAGCTACTGGGGCTGCACTCAGCCTACTCAGGGACAGGAACAGGGGTCACCTCTAGAAGTTCTGATATACTAGACCTGCTCCAAGCCAGGGAAGGTAGGAGCTAGAAACTCGGCCAGTCAGCCAAGTTGGAAAGTTTTTAAAAGGAAAGCAAGCCCCTTGCAGGGGCTGACTGGGAGTCAGACCAGCTGCCAGAGTGTCCTGGGCTGGTGAACATAGGGAGTGTGTAGGCCTTCTATCCACCTAGACCCTCTCACTCCTACTTTCTCTGCAGGTGCTATTTCATAGGTCCATGTCCAGTGGAGCCTCTGTTCCAAGAAACTGGCAGAGGTGACCAGGTCCCTGAGCCAGTTCTCACTGAGCAAAGGTGAGGATAAAGCCTTTTATATGAAAGTTTCATGAGCAGCTGAAAGCCTGGGGCAGCCTAGAAATTGGAGGGAAGAGGGAGGAATGTTGGGGCACTAATGATTGGAGGCCATGTCCTAGAAGGAAATGTTGGGAAGAGGGAGATGTTCCGGCTTACCTTGGGGGTTGGATTTTGATATCTTGCAGACCACTTGGCTGATATTTCCTCTCCCACTCCATTCTTGTCAATAGGGTTTCTATTAGAGCCTTAGGGAGGGGTAGATTGATGTAGGCACACTTTCCAAAGGCATTTTGCTCTTTCTAGAGAATCTTTTGCATTATGTGACAAGTCTAGAGTGGCAGTCCCAGCCCTGGGACCAGTAGTTCTCATTTTCCTTGAGAATGGAGAAGGCAGGCCACCCACTTATGCTTGCCATGGGCTAGCACTTGAAGGGAAAGGGGCACCTTGTTGGCAGCCTTGGCCTCACACAGGGGCATCTCAGTGTGAGAGGATTGCAGTGTGTGGGGAAATTGCAAAAGCCTTTTCAGTGGTCTTAGAGATTGGGGTAGGGTTTAGGGGAAACTGGGTTGTGGGCTCATACTGGATGAATTCACTAAGGCTCATGTTCTGGGGTTTTACCACTTATTTGACAGGCAAGGCCTAAGAAGCCTTCCAAACTTATTTTTAGTGAATACAATATGTGAAAATGGAATTTCAAATGACACAATCTCTCCTCAAATCCAGAACTGAGTTTGACTATGGCCCATTTTTACTAGCTTGTGTATCCTTCGGGGCAAGGAGGGAGCTCTGACGCTTATTAGTATCTTCAGTTGTATGACTGGGGAAAATTATGTACCTTTAGCATCAAAGACAATGCTTAGCACACAGTAGGCAATTTTCTGTAGGAATTTTGCTTGCAGAGTTTCACCTTAGAGGACAGATGGAAGTTATAGACAATCCTGTGACACCCAAACACTGGCAGCCTTACCTGCTTCCAGCTCACTTGTATTTCCGGGCTCAGTTGGCTTCTCCCTGCAAGCAAATGCAAATTAGGTAAAAATATTCTTCTTTCAACAACATGCAAAGTATTAGTCACTTGTTTGCATGCTCTAAGGTAGGCCTCATTTGCATGTCTGCTAGCCTCACTACATCTGCTTGTCACTGTTGGGCATTTTAACACTGGTGGTGTATTGTCTAGTTCCATGGATCAAGGAGGAGTAAGTAAGCTCAAACAGCCATGTAAATTCATGTGTGCCCCATCTATAGGGCTTTGGTATGGAGTGCTTAGAGCTCCAAGATAGACTTGTAGACAGGGTATTCCTATTGTTCCTTGTAAAGAAAGTGAATATCCCTCTCATGACATTCATCCCCAGCCTCCCCAGGCCTTCCAGGCTCTGCACAGTCAGTAAGAGGCCTGCATGTAGACTTCAGAACCCTTGTATTTTCTACATCATAATTCCTTAAAAAAGTTGGTCTGTTCTTCCTAGGGTAGCCTTCCCTGTAACTTGTTACTTTCTGTTGGAGGAGTGGCACTAAACATTCTTCATTCATACAAAGCCTTAGTGGAGACATATACAACTATAACTTAATTTGAAGTATTCATTTAGGATTCCTTTCCAGGTTGTATGGATTACCTTGTAGGCACAGAACTATAGTGTATTAAGGCAAATATGTAAGTGGTCAGTTGGCCATGTAAGGAGTCCTGGATTATCCCCAGGTTTTGGATGCTGGATCCACCTCTTTTTTCAGGACCTTTTGTCCATGTTCCTCCCACCTGCCCATTGGACATACATGTAGTTCACTGACTAGCTACCGAGGCACAACCTTAAGAAAAATGAAAGGAACAAAAAGCCAGTGAGTCTCTTGCCATCCCTGCAGAAGGGACAAGGGTGCAGTATCCATCCCCATCCTTGATTTGGGAGAGATGGTAAATCTAAGCCTCGGAGCTGGGACTCTCCCTCAAGTAGAGGATGCATGGCCAGCAATCCACTTTTGATAGACTCTAGTGGCCAGCCCTACCCAGGGCTCCACACCTACCACATTTTACTATAGGCTATCCTTGCCTTCCATCTTCCTAGGGGAGGCTCCTCAGGAGCAACCCTCTCTGACTGAAGGGAGCCCGCAGTGAACATAGGAATGGTTTGTATTCTTGACTTCACCAAGGGCTTGGGAGTATTTTCCTTGAGGGCTCAAATTCTGCCTAAACCCACTGAAAACTTTGTTTTACCTGAAATTTGGTGGTGAGGACCAGAGGAGTAGTAGGGGCTCCAGCAGAGAAACCCTGGAAGGTCCCTTAGCAATGCAGGATCCCAGGGGTTAACTAGGGTCTTTGGGAAGGGTAGCTGCCTGTGGGGTTGTCCTAGAGCTAAGAGTGGGTTGAATCATACCTTCAACTCTGGAATTCTCACTCTGAGAGCATCAGAATTTCAGTGGCTCCTCCTCCTTATTTAGCCCTGGTAAAACCCAGCTAAATATTAAATATTGCCTGCTTCAGAGAAGGTCACTGGCAAAAAATAGAAGGTCATTGGCTTGGTTGGTGCTTATCTGCACTGTAGCTGAAGCCTAGGGCTGAACCCATTTTCTGATAAAGTGTCTTTCTCCTTTGCCTGTTGGACCACTCCTTATGCAGAAGGTGTTCTTGCAGGACTTTGACACTGAGACAAAGAGCCCCACATGCAAATGGGGCTACTCCAGTATCCCTGTCTTAACCATTGGCCTGTGTCCCTAGGTACCAAACCCTCCCCTGCCATTATCCTCTAAATGTAACTGCCCTTGCTTCAATAAACTGAGATATTCCTCTGACAACACTCTCAAGAGAATCTTGTACATTCTCATCAGATCATAATGATCTAAGACCAATGGGGGTGCCTTAGAACCATGCTATGGCCATGAGGCTTCCTGTTCAGGAGCTCCGTTGCTGCTGCTTGGTGGCCTGGAATCCGACTCAGGACTTTTCATCCAACAGCTGCCCAAGGAGAACTGGTAGAGTTTCTGGAAGTCCATAGGGGACTCCTGGCTGATACTGCTACCCCTTCCCACTTGGCTCTTGGGAGGGAACTCTGAGGAGGGGCAGATCATGTTCTGCAGAGGCATGGAGGGGGTGTCCCCTCCTTCTCTTTCTGTCTGATGCCAACTAGGAACAAGTTTATTCCCCACCTTGGTGACCCTCTGCTGTGAAACCAGAGCTACAAGACGAAGTTGGGTAGAATGTGGATGCTGGGAAGATCAGTTCTGTGCAAGCAATATCCCCTCTCTCCCTTCTGCTTTTGGACTTAGTCTGTTTCTAATGTAAAATAAGGGTTTGTGGGTGGTGACACCCACAGAACCAGTGGTTGTGGCATGGAGCATGCACCTGGGTGGGCAGCCTGGATCAGATCACACCTCCAACCCCAAAGCTCAGAAGCTAAGATGGCTCAGGACCTGGTAGAAATTGAGGGTCCCCTACTCTTCAACTGTATGACATCTGAGAAAGCAGCCCAGAGGACCCTCCCTACATTGCACATCTGAGAAAACATTTTCTTTTCATTTCCCATCCATGCAAGGCTTTCTCCACAATATTCTAAAATAGGAACTTATTTTCTTCCTCCTTCCTTCCTTGACACCCAAAACTTGGTGCTACTCTGGCTCAGTCTGGGTTTGGAGCCACCCTAGGAAGAACTGGAGCTAGCTTGAGCTTGAAATCCACACCAGCCCCGAGTTCCCTGACATGGCCACTAGACATTCTCTCTCCCTTGATCTTTGGGTTGTACATCAGACAGCTTGGAAATTCAGTCCTAACAAAGTGTCCTAATTTGAGTCTAAAACTTGTCACCACCACCTCACTGTTACTGCTTCTACCACCCCAAGAGGGATCAGTCTGCCAGTGATTTTGATGGGGATTGCATTGAATCCGTAAATCACATTTGGGTGAGATGGCCAATTTCAGTATATTGATCTAGTGATCCATGAACATGAAGAATCTCTGCATCTCCTGAAATCTTCTTCAATGTCTTTCTTTAATGCATTAAACATTTTATTATATGTCTTTCCCTTTTTGATTAGATTTACCCCAAGAATTTTTTTGAGGCGATGGTGATGTATTGTTTCCATTTTCTTTCTCAGTCTATTATTCATTTACATATACTCAGGCTACTGGTTTTTATGTGTTAATTTTGTATCCTGCTGCTTTGCTGAAAGTGTTGATCAACTGTAAAATTTTTTGGGTAGAGATTTTAGGGTCATTTATGCATAAGATCATATCGTTATGCAAAGTTACTTTGATTTCTTCAATTCCTGTTTCTATTCTCCTGAGAGTGGACATCCTTATCTTATTCCAGATTTCAGTGCAAATGCTTTGAGTTTCTGTTTATTTTCAGGTTGGCTGTGGGTCTACTATAAAGGGCCTACATTACGTTTAAGCATATCCCTTCTAGCCATAGTTTCTTAGGATTTATATCATGAAGGCTATTGGATTTTGTCAGAGGCATTTTCTGAGTCTCTTGATATATCCATGTGGTTAATTCTTATGTTTTCCTTGCTCTTGTGAAGTACTAAGGTTCTAGTTTAGAATTTAAGGATATGTTTAGTATTTTGATTAAAATTAAGGTTAGATGGTTAAAATCAGAGTCAATTAAGAGTTAAGTTAAGGGCTAGGATTAAGGTTCAGGTATAAGGCTGCACAAAGACCATTAATATGTAGCAAGCAACCTATAGTTATTAAGCAGAATATGATTGTGGTAGATGAAAGATGAATAATGCAAGAGTTTTTTTTAAACAAAATTACCAATATTGACACATATTTATAAATTAAAATATAATCACATCATTTCTCCTCCTCCCTAGTCATTATCCCCCTCATGTTCTTCTTTGTATACCCTATCAAATTCATGGCCTCATTTTATCCAACTTTTGTTACACATATATGGAAATACATACATATATATGTGTAGATATATATACGTATATATATATGTGTGTGTGTGTGTATTCTACTTGCTGAACCCATTTTGTATTGCTTATATGTATATATTGGATGATCTGTTGGGGCTTGTCTCTGGGATAAAGACTGATTCTTTCTCTTTCAGGAGCCATTAATATCCTATAGTTCTTCATCCAGGGAAAAGCCCTCATGTGATTTTCCTCTTCCACATTGGCATGTCAACAAATGTTATCATTGTTCAGATTTTGCTTAAGCAGCCATATTATTGAGATTACATAGGTTAACTTCATTGTCGTAGCTAGAAGACACAATCTTTTAGCAGACTTCCTGACACTCTAACTCTATTAATCTTTCCACCTCTTTTCCAGAAATGTTCCATGAGCCTTAGATGTAGGAGTGATGCTGTAGATGTTTCATCTGGGATTTGTAAATATGTAAATGCCCACGGCTGCCTCTTATGAATGCTGTAAATAGCTCCTTGTCCCACAGTGTTAACAGATCTGTAAGGCGCTATCAATTGTATGTGCATTTAGATGGTCTTTTCTCCTTCAAGATGAAAGGTGAAATCTAAAATTTCTCCCATAGAAATGAAAAGTTGTTTTCTAAGTTCATTTATGTCTGTTACTGCATTTCAGAAATATATTCTTCTTCCCACAAACCCAAGCAGTCCAAATGAGCTATAGAGAATGGGTACTAATGACAGGAATCTGTTTATCCTAGGTTAGTGATAAATCACACAATAGCTTGTCTAATAGAATGAAAGAGAATGCACACTCTCATTACTAACTACATTTTACAAATTCTCTAATTAGGTGTTTACAACAAAACATATGTAAACCTGTAATAAGAAATAGGAAATATCTACCTGTGAAATAGAATCCTACTGATATTTTCATTATAGAATTTTTCTCCTTGACCAAAAGAATGCCACATCTTTACAATCTGTTTAATGATCATTTTAAGTCTTTCAAGAGGGCATTTGGTTGATAATCATGTATGAGGAAATATGTGCTTGAAAAATAGTTCTCTTTATTTTAGAAAAATGATCTTCAAATACAGTTTTCTCAAATTGAATGCAAAGTTTTTTCTTTTGTCCATCTGAATAACGGAATTACAGAAATGGACCAAAGGTCTTGTCTATAACACATACGTACCTATAGTGAACCAGAGGAAATATGGGCTTATAGTAGAACTTGTTTGTTGTTGAGGAAATATTGTTGCTACAAAACTTTCATAGTGGATTAGAGGGATTAGCTACATTCTAAGCCAGCAACATAGGTAAAATTCTCAGATATGCATCTTGCATAATATTGTAAGTAGGTCAATATTGTACAGTAGTGAATATATGTTTACAAAATAGATTCTCCTCATTGTGTAAGAACCATGCTTCATAGACAATGCTTAAATTACTGGTTGGAAGTTGCTTCTAACCTTTTATGTACCTCATTCATAAAAACTCTTACATACTTCTTGTCCATAATGGTATAAGATTTTAAAATGCAACAGTACATTGGTGTTTCATGCTACTGTGTCTTCAATCTAGGTGTAGAATGCATCATACACAAACTTCTGTCAAGAAAAACAGCAGTGTGTCAGTTCCTCACACATCATGTAAACTGCCCATGATCAATGTGGTAACTACTCATGCACAGAGTGAAAATCTCCCCATCTCATGCTTTTTGTTCATATGTTAAATGACCTACAATGAGAATAGAGACTCTTGTCACATAAAAGGAAATATATCCATTCATGGTAAAATTTTAACATACAAAAACTCTGTAATGAAATGGACAAAGATGCAAACACTGTCATCTAGGCACAAGGGGACTGATGTACAAATGAATTTACAGAGACTGTGGCAGAGCATACAGTTTGCACAGATACAAGCAACATGGGGGTTCCAGCACTGAGAGGGGAAGCGGACATAAGTTCCCATCCCTAACACAGAGGTTATCTATAATTTATAATGGAGAGTCACTGGGTATACTAAGGTCTCATGCCCAAGTGGTGTATTTGCTCTACACCAGATGAATTCCAGGCTTTTTGTTTGCTTGTTTGGTTTGTTTTTATATGTGTTGGGAGGCATTTTATTTTGATATTTTTGTCTTATTTGTTTTTGTTTGTTTATATATTTGTTTTGTCTTAGTTTTTGAAGAAAAGGAGAAAATAAAACATAAACTTGTGTGGGTCAGGTATAGGAGATGATCTGGGATGAGTTAAGGGAAGGGAAAAGCAAGATCAATTAGACTGTATGAAATTTTATAAGCCAATACTGTCATAAATGTTAACAAAATTAATATGATTCTTAAGAATAAATATTTTTAAAGATGTAAAAAATTAAGAAAGAACAATAGGCAGCTAATAACTACTGAAACACACGAAATTAGTCTCTTCCACTGATAAACCCTGTAATCGGATAAGCAACACAAAATAATCACATGCTCCACAAGCCACCCCTCCCACTTCCTTCCCCAGCCTCTAGCCCAGGGAGTTTCCCATGACCTTCAGATTCACACCTCTCCTCACCCCCGCCTTCTCAGGCATGGTCCTTGCTGCTCTGTTCACAATAGCTGGGATAGGGAACCAGCCTTAATGTCCTTCACCTGATGAATGGATAATGAATATGTGGAACATATACACAGGAGCAACATGAAATGGACTCAACAGGCTGTATTTCTCTCTCTCTCTCTCTCTCTCTCTCTCTCTCTGTGTATGTGTACATCAGTGATAATTTCTAAAAGAGTTTAGGAATAGAGTGTGAAGGGGTCATTTGTTGTGTGGAAACATTGGAGAGACCAAGGAAGGAAAGGGAAGGATGAAGTGATGGAATTATTTTTTACTCAAAGTATAAAATGGAGTTTTAAACCTCTTTGTATTTGTATAGAACTGAAGAGATTGTGCAGTGCTTTTCATTAGAACTGAAGTTCCATTCCTAAAACCCATATCAAGTGGGTTACAACTCCCTGGTATTACAGCTCCAGGAAATCTGACACCTTATTCAAGCCACCTCAGTCACCTGAACACACATAAAATACACAGAGAGAGAGAGAGTGGGAGGGATGAAGGGAGGAAGGGAGAGAGGAAAAGAGAGGGGGGAAGGAATGGAAAGATTAAATTTTGTCAATAAATTAATATATTTAGAAATAAAGTATACATTACTCCAATGAGGACACAAACTAACAGTTGACTACACAATTTGAAGGGAAATTCAGGAGAAACACTGTAAAAAATTATTGTAGTTTTTACTCTCTATACAGTAAGCATAGAAATTCTATAGAAAGCATCACCAGTAAAATCAATCAGAAGAACATCAGAGCTGGAAATCAAAGTGGGTGTATTAATACATTTAGACATTGATAAATTAGAAATGACTGTATCTCTCAAGATCTCTGAATGCTATTCTGAGATTGTATTTTTTAATATTCTGTTTCTGTGATACAACACCATGGCCAGGAGCATCTTACGGAAGGAAGAATTTGGGCTTCCTGTTCCTGATGTATACGGGTCTGACACAGTTGAGAGGCCTAGCAGCAAGTGGCAGGCATGGTGGCAAGAAGAGGAAGCTTAGAGATCGCATCTCAACCACAGGCAGGAAGCAGAGAGCAAACATAGCGGGAGAGAATGTTTATAGCAAAGACTAGAAACATCCAAGGCCTACTTTTGGAGACAAATGTCATCTATCAAGACTCCATCTTCCAAATGATACACAACTTCCTCAAAGTGCCACCGCCTGGGACCACTTGTTCAAATATCTGAACTTCTGGGGGACATTCTCATTAGAAGCACTCCAAAGACCAAATATAAAGATCTGGCATTGAAGTCAGTGCGGAGATTTTTAGGGCACAGAAATCATGTTCTATGAAGTAATAGCGGAGATTTCTCCGTATCAAGGACAATTTATGGACCCAGCTGTACAAGAAGACATTTAGAACCACAACAGCCATGTCTGAAAATAACGTCTCCACATCATGTGATAATTATGTCGAATTTTAAAAAGGTTTCACTTTTTTTCTTGAGAGTTTCTAACCAGGTATCTCTGGATGTTAATGAGACCATGCTGGCCTCAAATTCAAAGAGATCCATGAGTCTCTGCTCCTTGGCAAGTGCTGTGATTAAAGGTGTGTTCCTCCACTCCGGGTCTCACAAAATCTCTAACTATAAAGCTTCTCACTACAGTGAACTTTCTGAGATCACACAACCAAAAGCAACCAGTGAGAAGCTTTAAGAGAGAAGCTCCATTTTCCTATAATGACACGCCATCCGTGACCTCTTAGTGAAAAAAAAAATTTAGAATAGAGTTACAGAACCCCCCTGCCACCACCACCCTATCAAAAACAAACAAACAAACAAACAAACAAAAAACAAAAGAAAAAACCAGGAAACGACCATTGCTAATCAAGATTACCTTAGGGAAAAAAGGAATCCTTCAACTTTGACAAGAAGAAAGACCTTGCAGGATAAGTGCAGTTCTTGCACTGCACATGCGCAGCAAGCAGTATTTGCTCTCGAACTGTCAGTTATCTCTGAGGCAGTATGGGATAGCTTTTGTTTACAAGTGTTGCTTAGCAACAGCTTTTCTAAATGCTACTGCTTCACTCTGGTTTGACCAGTGTGTATCTCCTCTGCGACCCGCAGAGCAGGTAAAGGATTTGGTCAGTTACTAACAGACCTGAGCTTATAGAAAGTACCCACAGCAATGTTGTCCACCCTGAGAAGGGTCTTCTTCTGTAAGAAAAAGCTAAAAACCCCGTTAGGGTTTTGTGATGGCCCTAGCAGTGGAGGGAGCTTCCCATGCTGCATCTGCTGCAAAACTGAGGACAGGTACAGCCAGCCTTATGATCCAGACAACAACTTCCATGAAGCCGTGTGCAAGGGTAGGATGAAAGAAGTGCTACGTCTTCTCTCTATGGGAAAGTTCCACATAAATGACCAGGACGAACGAAAACGGTGAGAGGGTTTGGACGCTAAGGATAAGGGTCCATGAGGAAATTGGGAGATGGGAGAAGCACACCTTTCCTAGCTCCACTGAGGACAGTAGGGGTGGGGAGAGCCCAGCTGTGCCTTCTGTACTACAGTCTCCTTGGCACCTGTGATCACAGAGGGTCCAGTGTCCAGATCATCTTCTGAGGCAGGAGAAGCACAAGGCCAAATCTGCGGCAGGGTGACTGTGACTCCATAATTCGCCTACAAATATTATTGACTCTATGATAAAATAGCCTAAGAAAATATAAACAAATGGAATTTGTTTTCAATATACACAATAATGACAATGTTATATAAACTGTAGAAAGTAAAGAATTCAAGTAATGTTTCTGATAATGTGTTCTGTTCCACCTAAATTTATCCAAATACAATTCAATATCAAGTTTATATCAATGTGTCTCATATTTATATTCCTTAGTGAACCATAATAGAAATAATCTAAACCTAAAAGATAGCAGTGTGTTTCTCCTCCTTCCCTCTCCTCCTCCTCCTCCTCTTTCCGTCTCCTCCCCCTCCTCCCCTTTCCTCTTCTCCTCCTTCTTCCCTCTCCTCCACCTCCTTCCCCTCCTCTTTCATTTCCCTGTTAGTGCAAGACACCAAGGATGACATGATGACATTCTAGCTTGTATATTAAGAATTGCTCTTCACTACTGGGAGTCATTGGTATACATTATGAATTATAAGTGAAAATCCAATTGTAACAAGTTAAAATGTGAGAAAAAGAGGATCTGAAGCTAGGTACTGTGTACTTAATCTATTTGCAAAATAGATGTAATGGAACTAACATTGACTTAAATGTATTTATTACAGTGTTAACATTAATAAATCACACCTCTAACAGTTATTGTTCTGTTGTTTAAGTTGGACAGTTGCAGATTTTCTTATTGTTGCATCCTAAGTTGATACGAGAGAAGTACTCTTAAACCCTGACTTTATGGAAAAAGGAATCACAACACAGAAAGGCTGAGAAGTAGTTGGGTGATAGTGGAGCTTGGAGTAGGATGACAATTCAATATGACTTCAACCCAAAGATAGTGTTCTTTTTGTTCAAATAGGGTGCTCTCGGCTACCTAGGTCAGTGATAGAGCAGCAGATTTTATTCATGCTGCCATATGCATTGTGCTTAGCAATTTTTTCCAATATAGTAAATAATAAAATCAAATAAATTTAGTTAAAGTTAAATGTTGGATTATGCATCAGAAGACTTAAATGCTATATAGTATTTGCAAATACATAAGTTATTGTGTCCATTGAATAGTGCCTTACAGCTTCATAAATATTACCTCTCATTCCCACAGAACTGCTCTTTATGGACACCTGCACCTGGTTCATTTCCTTTTATTCAAGGAATCCAGTATAAATGCTCTTGATGACCAGAAGGCCACACCATTAATGAAGGTAGTTCAAAGTTTTCAATTTAAGGAATGAATTTGATCTAAGTGGTTAGGTTGAAAGTAAAACCAGTATCACTCAAATACAAATTATGGTGAAAGCTGGAGAAGTTTATGTTGAATTTGGATGACATTGTTTTCCTTGATACAATACCCACAATACCCACAGGCCGCACAAAGCTGGGAGGCAAAGATTGTTTCTGTCCTTCTTGAGCATGGAGCAGATCCCAACATGAAGGATGTCAATGGAGAAACAGCACTGCATCATGCAGTGTATGTTGACAGTCCTGACACTGCCAGAAATCTTCTTGAATTTGGAGCAAACATTGAAGAAACTACAAAGGTAATGATTTTCCAAATTGAATTCCCAAGTATTTGAAAACGATGTGATTTAACAGTGTCATGTGTATGGTCAATTCTCCATGTTTAGAAGTTCAAGCATTCCTTGATGGACACTTTGAAATGACTTGATTGGTATTCCTTTTTAACTATTGAGTCTTTGTTATTGTTATTTTTAACACATTGAGTTCCATTTGTACAACCCATAAATGACCACATATATCCATTGGAGCTTGGTCAGCCTTCAAGGGCCACACCTTTAAATAAAAATGATTATCCCCTCCCAGCAGATATCAGTTATCAATCGATTGTCAGCTAGGAGCAGAACTTAATTCTAAATTCCTGTTTTCTTACTGAGTTTTCATGACCCTTCACTTGTACAGTTCTTGTGAATGCTTTCCCAGTGGCTATGACTTTATATGCATATCTTCTCTGTTGGTCCCAGAAAACACTATTTCTTTGTAAAAGTCCGTTTCTCTTGCTCTTTCAGTCTTTCCCCAATATTCTGCAATAACTCTTGTGACTCGAGGGGAGGGTTATATCAACTAGGATAGGAAGATGGGTGCGCAGAGAAGTGGAGTGGATTTCGGATGTAATTGAAAGAAAGGGGTGAATGGGATCAAAATACATCATGTGGAGTACTCTAAAATGATTTTCAATGGGAAGGAAATAACTGTTGATTTTTTAAATGAAGTGTTAAAGAATATAGATTCTTTTATGCAGACATGGCAAATGTTTTTATAAACAATGTGTTAAAAGGTTTACTTGACTTACAATTTCAGGTTGCTGTATATAATTTAAAAATTCACAGAGGCAGGATGAGAGAGATGTTCACACCTCATCTACCCTCAAGAAAGGGAGAAATGAATGAACCCATGCTGCCTGTGTGCTTAGTACTCAGATAGCTGTCTGAAATCTTACATAGCCCTCTTCACCATGTAGGTTAGGTGCTACCCTCAATGTGCTAGGTCCTTGTCATCAATTAGCCGTCAAGATAATTTCCCACAGTCATGTCCGTGGGTTGAACTGATTTGGATATTTTCTCCACTGAAACGCTAATCCTCGGTCACTCTAGCTGGTATCATTGACAGTTAAAAATAATTACTGCAATAAATTTAATATATTTTGGGGCCCATGATCATTACCTTTCTCATTAGTGTTACAAAATTGCTCTTAGAAGCAGAATAAAGTGGAAATGATCTGCTCTGGTTCTGGAGACGCAGTCTTGTCTTGGCTGAGAAAGCACTGCAGTTGGTGACAGCTTGCTCCATGGTATCAGGAACTTGTAACTCATCTTCCTCATATTTCCACAGACCAGAATCAGAGGTTTGTGCAGAAACTCAGAATATGTGTACCTCCAACACTGCCTATATAACATTAGCTCAACTAGCAAGGATCCAGGCCTGAATGCTTCCACGGCCTACCAAAAATAGTGACCAGCTGGACTAGGATGTCAATCCCTTGAGGCTGTGGGTGATATTCACATTCAAAGTGTTAACAGGGACTGATTTATTGTGAATAAAATGCGGTTGATTGCACACCAATACTTGATATGCACACCTACATTGGTAAGCATGCAGCAAATTTTAAAGCAATAAATAAACCAAAGGGCATTGGAGACAGTGCAGTTCATACACAACATAAGTTTCCTCTGCGTAGCCAGTGCACACTGAATTTCCAAGAAAATTTAAAAACCAGACTTCACCTTGATCTTAAAAAATCAAATTCTATCTCCTTTGAGCCCATTGTACTGAATGGTTTCCTGCAGAGGACACTCCATAATCCAGCATCCAAGTGTATCATAATTGCTAACAAACCACAGCAGTATTTCCTCATTTCAACAGTGTTGTCTGTACAAGTGTTTGAGTGTACTAGTCTTGTTTCTTATTGTCTTGATGGAAATTTAGGATGTCTGAAGATTACTTTTCTCCCTCGGCAGCTTGCATAGCACCCTTAGATTTTATGAGAGTGAGTCCTTGTGGAAGAATTCTTGGGTTAGTTCTAGCTTGATTCTTTCCAATCCTTTGTCTAAAATATTCAGTGTCTTTAGCAATAAGAACTTACAGTTAAGTTATGGGTGGCATCCAAGAGTTATGACAGTAGTTCCTATTGTTTGGGAGACCTCTAGGACTCCCAATACCTCCAGGGTAGGTTTCTCTTGCCTAGCACTGGGTATTTTGTTAGTTGTGGTGTTGGGGAAAGACTTATTCACCCCTTGTGGTATAACTCCATGTAAACAACAATTTATAGTTTTAATGTCACTCATAATTATATTCTAAAATGATGATAGATTGCATATCTTAATTTTTTAGGCAGGCTCTAATTATGTAGACCAGACTAACCTAGAAGTCATGATCTGCCTATGACATCCTTGATTCTCTTGATGGGATTACAGTTGTACCATCATGTATGAACCATCTACTGTTTAAAATATTTATAAATTATTGCTCCATTTTAATGACTGCTTAAGTTGTTATTCTATGTAAAATACTAATCAGAAATAAAGCAATGCCATACCTAGCACTAAAAAGTCAATTACACTAATCTGTATGCAGTAGTTTTAGTACACTGTAGTCACTCAGTAACATGAACTTAGATGCAATTCTGGTAGAATGCAGCAGGAAGAGAGTAAAACAGAGACACACAACTGGTCAAAATGCAGGGAATCCATGGCCATGGGTGCCTAGCTGCAATTGATATATTTACCATATAACCTCCAACCTAAGGCTCAAGGAACATTGAGAAAGAGGGGTCTAAAAGACTGTAAGTTCTAGCGAACAGCGTGCCAGTTGCAAGATAGTGTCTTCTAGATATGAAAGGCATATTGAATCTATGAAATCTCTATAATGTGGTTGCCAAACAAGACCCACACAGTGAAAATACTAGTTGATATGAAAACATTGATGGGGAAACTTTGAATGTTCCAGCCCTAATTGAAAAGATATAGAGAAGCCATATATAATGGAATCAGTAGGTTGTAAATATACACCTAGGTGTGTTACACTACTAAGAAATGATGGGTTTTAGAGGGAGCACAGGAGGAGTTGGAGGAATGAGGGGGAAGAAATTACATAAGCACAGTACTCATGCATGAACTTATCAAACAAATGATTTAAATTAAAACATTTTAAAAATGATGTAGTGGACTTTCTAGGAGCTAAAACAGCTTTCATCTTATAAATGGAGAGAATGCATCTCAAGGTAAACAAAGAATCTTTGAGGTATCACTCACTGTGTGTGCATTACATAGGTGACCTATTTGGAGCAAGAGGCTGACATTATTACTACTACTGTCTACTCTATGGTAAACATTTTGTTCACAGGGCTAGCAATATGGTTTTCAGTTCAGCTGTGGAACATGCAGTCTTGTGAATTATTAATTGATATCATTACAGGATGGGTTTACTCCACTTTTGCTAGCACTGCGAGAAAGGAAACCGCTCATGGCAGAATATTTAATATTGCATGGTGCCAACATTCATGCCCGTGATGATTATCAAAGGTACTGTACTTTGAATTTTTAAAACACTACTTGTAGTCCTTAAGAATAAAAATCACTCAAATCAGAAATGTTGTGGGAATATACTAGGAAATATCAACAAAATATCAGTTACTTTAAACATATTTCTTACATGTGATTATTATAGCAAAGAATCATATATAGTCAGGTTCATCTTCCCTATGAAAATGAGGTTTTTCTTATTTGCAATCTTATTTTCTCTGTCATATGATCTTATATGGGCTGACAGAATTCATATTAGTATTTTGGAAAATATAAACTATTAGGTCAATTGCTGACTGATCATGAAGGTTTTAGTCACTTTTCATATTTTAATTTTTCTTATATGAATGAAAGTTAAAATCTTAGGTTGGATGACTCTTTGCTTCGACTTTTATGATTTGAATAATATTTTCCCAAGTGACTATTATTACCAGAACCTGTTCAGGTTGTTTCCTTTTATCTAAATGATTTTTGATATTTTAATAATTTGACATCAATTAAAGGAGAAAAGGAGCCTTAATTATATAAACTTTAGTGAAGATAAATGGTAGTTGAGTGGGGGAAGGCCTTAGAGACACAAGACATTGTTAGTTCCAAATTTTTCAACTTTTCAGTCATGCAACCTTGTGAACACACTTTAATCTCCAAGTATTTTTTTGTGGTGTGCAGAGAAGTAAACACTACTTGAATGCTGGTTTAAACTTACCTATGTGGAATGCAGGCCAATGCCTGTGAGTATCAGTAATGAAAACATGTATTTTTTTTTTTACCGTGAACATTATTCTGTAACATTACTACTACTGTTTTATGCAAATTATATTACTTTAGCCTGAGAAGGAAATGACATTCTTCTTCATATAAATCTATTTGTCTGGTAAATGGGCTCCACACAGAAACAAAACTAGGAATGCTGATATTAAATTACCACAGTGGGCCAAGAAGTTTTTTGCTTGTTTCTCCTTTAATTCTTGGGGATGATTTACAAATCTGAACTCTGTGCACTCAAGATGCTTAAATCAGGTTCATAAACGGTCAATTCTACACACAAAGGCATACACTGAATTGGTAAAAAACATGAAATTCACTGTGTAAACAATTAAATCATCTCTGTCATTCTAGAACAACCCTTATGTATGCAGGTCGGTGGGATTCTGAAGTCATTGTTGGCCTTCTACTAGAGGAAGGTATTGACCACTCCTTAAAGGATGCTTTTGGATGGGATGCCCTAATGTACGCCATTGTAGGGAAATGCAAAGTGTAAGTATACACATTAAGTTGCTATTTAATGCTAAATTTAGGTGAGAATATTTAAAAATTTTGTATTTTACTTGAGGAGAAACTCCATTATTTAAGTACTTTGTTATGCAAGTACCTTTGGAATGGAAGTATTTTACCCAAGTCTATCTGCTAAGGAGCAAGCAAAAGGATAGAGAAGTACTAGGAGATTTGATCTCAGGACTGATCTATGGTGATACTGGGAATCACATCCAGGGACCTGAATGAACTAGGAATGTGTTCTACCACGGGACTGCCCTTCTCTGAAGCTTTAAGATCTTTATCTTTGAAGATCTCAGCATACTCCATTTCATTCCAAATATAAGAGCCATGCATGGCATGTAATTTGATTTTTGAATTATTTCTTTGAATCTCAAAGTTTGTTGTTTAACAGAAAACCCTGTTTCTTTCCTCTGGCAAATATTTTATCCATCCTACTCCCTGAGTGCCCAACAATATAACAGGTTCCCTATGTCCAGGGATCAACATCACAGTAAGTTACTCAGGAGTGGTCACCATTTTCTTCCATCACATGGTTTTGTGGATATACTAAATTATCACATGGATCCAAACATGTTCAGAAGGAGATCAGAGATGCTTTCTCCCTTTCATAGTAATGTGTACTCCCAGTTACTTTACATCGTCACCTGTAGCACAATCTGTGGTTGTGATATATCTCTATCACACTTATCAGGAAAAGCGTCAGAAAGAGATTGGCCTACCAAGTGCTTTGTCAATGTTAAAAGACATTTCTCAAAGCACCTGAGTCTGTGCCTCCAAAGTTGAGGATATTTTCCAACTCTGCCTCAGAAGGAAAACATTGAATACAGTTGTCAGAATCTGAATTTTATTAATTGTATTTAATAGCTAATTCCATCACATCTCATCAGTATGCTTTTGCATGTGTGAAAGATGACTTCGTATTCTGTGTCAGTTGGGGATATACGTGGAGATTTCAGGGTCATTATGATAAAACTCAGCTAGCTCAGCATTTCATTAATGTGCAAAAGAAGAACACACCATACCTGTACATTCTAGTCTCTTTGGTGTGGGAAGGTACTTTTCATGCTAACAAAAGAGAACAATGGACACCAACCCAAACACAAAATCTTTGACCTACACATATTTTGTCCTGCCTACAAAATATGCTAGGGCAATGGTGATGCAGAACTAGGGGGAGAGTAGCCAACAATGTCTGGTTGATAAAGTCAATTAGTCTTTTTTACTCCTTTCTTCCTGTCTTTTATGAATGTTGGAACCAGATTGGCACACATTCCAACAGCTTTTAAGAACTAACAAATCCTCAACTGGTGTAATGACACTGCTGTTTCATCGCAGAACCTTACTGAATTAAGGCTCCCAGTTCATGTGACTTCAGTATGAATTGATATCTATTGTTATGATATTTAGAGAATACAGAATCTGTATGAACTTTACATTGTCTTTCCTATCTCACATGGGTGCTCTAAAAATGCCCAATGTGTAATTGCACAATGACATCTCCACTATTGCCAAGCATACGGCACTACCTGGAACATCCCAGGCTCCAAAGGCAGGCTCCCATGGTTCCCTTCATATTCATGTCTGCTCTGCTCTAATGACATCCTCTCTTTACTGTGGAAGACATGACTATTTCATTGAATATTGGGATGCTTTTGGTAAACATAAACGATTTGCTTACTTACTGATTTTTAAATTTTGTGAAACTATTTTTTCTATCTCTTAAATTTTCAAAAGTATTCATTCACACTTTATACATCTTTTTTTTCTAAACAAAACTGATTCCACAATTTTTTAATTTTTCTCCACACAGCAAGCGTAGTCTGTACTCTCTTACCAAGACAAGTGTCTTTTCTCATGTTAAGTTGATTTTCTCAATAGAATTGTTTTTAAAAATCAAGTGCTTTTGTATAGAAAGCATACTAATAATTATCACATAAAATGTACTTTTTAAATTGTCATTTCAGTTTGGGTGAGGAATATAAATTTCATATTATGAATTCAGTTACTTGTTGAATTTTGCAGATGAGCACTTTTCTGTTTCTTCTTCCAGGCTTGGTTTTTAGCATATGTGACTCTATGAGTGAAGAGATAGGTTAAGCTCAAGAGCATGCAAAAGGTTATCTATCTTTGTGATTTTAATTATTCTCTTACTTTTATATTTAAATGAATTCAAATAGAAAATTCAGCTGCGTTCTCATTATTATTCTTCATTATTTTTATTAATTTTAGCAAGACATTCATGAGAATATTCTGGAAAATGGTGGGGATGACTTACCAATATCTCCCAAACAATGTGAAAATATAGAAGCACAAGAAGGTAATGTGCATTCTTAATTTGTAAGATCATTTGATTGGTTTACATAAAACATGATCACAATTACACTAGTCAAATAAAATTATCTACTAAATTTATTTTCATTAAAACATAAGTAAAATAGCAATAAGTTAGGCCAGAGCTTCTTTCATCCAAAAATTGAAATAAGAATGTCAGAATAACAGGTGAATTTTATTTGTTTTTTTTCTTGCTTTTGTTTTTGTTTCTATTTTTTATTTATTTATTTTTTTACTTTTTAAGGATTTCAAATCTGTGTACTGTATTTGCATCATTTCACCCTTCCCACTAGTCCTCTTCCTGTGCCCCCAACTGCCTCTCAAATTTATGTCTTCTTTGTCTATACCATTGTAACAGGTGTGTGTGTGTGTGTGTGTGTGTGTGTGTGTGTGTGTGTGTGTGTGTGTATCAGTTTCATGTTACTAACATGTCTAGATTTTAAGGATGTCTTTTGTAATTGCATAAAATATTAAAGAGTTAAATCTCTGGAGAAAAACTGATTAGTTCTCTCTCAGAAGCTACTAATTGCCCATAGATCTTTACCTAAGGCTTATGCCTTGTGAGATTTCCTCCATCCATAATAGCATTTCAACTGGTGTTTTCCTCATGCAGGTGTTTTTTGAAACAAAGTCATACTTTTGATATTTCATGGTAGTGATATACAAATCACAAGATGCTATGTTGCAGCAAGTGTCCTGGTTCTTGATTTTACAATTTATCTGCACCTAGTTTTGCTAATTTCCATGAGCCTTAGATTTAGGGCTGTATAAGTCAGGGCTGGATACCTCATGGTCTCTTCTCGCATTTTGAATACAGTAGGTATCTGTAATACCTCTGTGTTCTACATAATGGAACTTCTTTGATGAGAATGAGGGTTACAGTCATCTGTGGATATAACTGTGACTATAAGAATCGTATTTGTAACAGAGTAACTAACTATACTGATATAGGAACATGATAGTAGTAGATTACCCCTGGATTCCATGATTTTTCCAGCCATCTGTAATTTACTACATTTACAGTACAAGGCATGAATAGATCATTGATGGGCCTTAGGACCAATGAGGTAGCTGCTGGTTATTTCATAAGAAAAGTGCTGCTATCATATTATTAGAGATATTTTGCCAAGCTCATTGTCATTTTGGTTTGGACCTATTTCTGCTGGTAGAGCATTTATTCACTTATGTCCCTTGGCATTTAGCTCAGCATGTTCTCATAATAGAAGAGCAGGCTTCCAGGTCATCTCCACATCAATTCCTCCAAATCCTGTGTATGGAGTATTTAGTATCTCTCTGCTGTAAAAAGTTTTGTTCATCTCAATGGAAAAAAGTCAAGTATTTCTTGATTGTTTTCCAGTGCCCTTAGTGTGTGTGTGTGTGTGTGTGTGTGTGTGTGTGTGTGTGTGCGCGTGCATTCATTATGAATGTGTCCAATTCTATGACATATTAAAATGCATATTTGAGAAGCATGGTCATTTATGGTAAGTTTTATTTGTATGTCTTGGACTGGCAATACGTAGTGTCTACACAGGTGATACTCTGGTATTTCCATAATGAAAAGATTTATCTAAGGATATAAATATTCATCTATAGAGTATGTTTAATTGAAATACTTTAGGAGAGTAAAATATCTAAATCATAGTTATTTTAATAATTGTCATAGAAAAATGTTTATCTAATTTCTGTTTATACTTTTTTAAAATAAAATATGTTGATTTATCAGAAGAACTAGAATTAGAAACAATACCAGATTTAAAACTGGAAAATGGAAATGTTTGTAATAAGAATGAAGGCTATCAAAAATCGGTATGTAATTCTTTAAATTTACTTTTCAACCTCAATACTGTTTGGTTTAATGATTATTACCATAGGCCAAAGTGAACTATGTTTCAGGCTACCACATGCAGTCAACAGATGACAATTTGTCATTAAAATGAAAGATTTTTACCAATTATGAATCACATGGTATTCTTGGAATCTAGTCGCAACACTCATCATTCTCTTTTGGTGGTCAGTAAATAACTTTGTGATAATCATCTGTGCTTCATGATAATCTGTTTTCATGGGTGGTGAGTCTCATGGCTTTCCATTTGAAATAGTGGATGATATAAAATTAATGAGTTCAGAATTGGATTTATTTCATAAAGTTGATTTTTACTGGAAAAACTAAATTTGAGATGTGGTGATTACATTCAGTCATGCCAAGGAGAAATTTTTTCTTTATGGGCATTGGATTATTTCAAGGTCCTCATTTAAGGCAGTGATATGGTCACAAAATCAACTAAACTCATTATTAAAAGGATGTTTGTTTCTAGAATGGAGGCTTAATGGAAAAGGAACAACTAAGAGTTTCCCTCATTTCAATAAGAAAATGAATTATTTCCCAATTTTTTTCCAGTGTCCTTAAAGTATGTACATACTAGAATTTAAGATAATGTAGAGCATCCACATTGATGCAAGACACTATAGGTTTCAATTTCCCACAACATGTTCAGAGACACAATACTCAATAACGTATTTACTGCAGTCTGAGAACAGATGTTCTGAAAATATTTGTAATGTTTTGAACCTACATAAATATAGAGAACCTCTAATATATGCTGAGAAATTAAGTACTGAATATTCTCAACAGATGCCTATGCTACAGTGACAGGAATAAAACAAGTGGACAAGCAGACAGTTAAGGCCAGCTAGATGCATTTTGGTGTGAAGAAAACATATGGTAGTGGAGGGGGAAGAAATTTAGGGAAGCTTGTAGTTAGTACAGAGTGGGAGTAAGAATGAGATTTTTGTCATCAGGGATCTCAGTATGAAGGCTAAGATGTCTTAGAGAGTGAGTGAATAGTGGACAACATCTTCTAATACCTTATGGAGTCCTTGAATAACGAGAAGAGAGATTTGGTTATGACTTTAAACATGTAGAGGAAACTGTAAAAATGTTGTGTTTTGAAATGATTTCCATTCACTAAGAAACATTTGCAGAGTACAGCTGATAATTATTCTAATGCTATTGTTTGCAGGTAATATAGAAAACTCTTTTGCCTTCTTCATCATGTTGTTGCAGTTTTGTTCTAACTATGAGAATTAACAAAATACATTAGTTCTGTTGGCTTGATTTTATTGAAATGCTACACCTTCTTCCCTATACTCTTCCCAATCAACATGATATAATATAAATATATTTAACATCTTCTATTATATCTAACCACCCAAAAGATGTCATTTTTGTAAGACTTCATGTCTAAATCTGTATTAGAGGAATAGTATTAATAAGAATTTGGACATATTTTTCATAAACATGCCCCAACTTTACTAGAATGTACAAACTTTGTGTACTGTAGTACAAAAATAATTACCTTTATTGAAATATCTCCATGAGGAATAACTCTTGTCTTCTGAATGATTTCCTCTGTTCTATGTTGCTTGTACATACTGGGGTGCCATGAGAAATTAAAGGTAGACTTAAACTTGAGTTTATATACAAGATGCCCATTCAAATATCATGGTCTTCAGTATATATTGCAGATAGTCTCAAGTACAATTTTCATAAAGTCATAAATCCAGGTATACACTAGGAAAGAAAATAAGACCTTTCTGATATACTTTATTAAACCATTTGACAGTGTGATTTTCACCCGAATCTGCTGCAGGAAGTCTCCATAAAAGCTGCCCATTCATCTAATATAGGACACGATAGAGAAGAAAATAAAATAAACCAAGGTAAGAGTCACCATGAAGAGATTTTGTGGAAATACACCATCCAAAAGAGGTACTGAATACATGTGTAGTAAGATAAAAGACAATGAAGTGGTAACAAGACCTGTATGTTACTAAATTTGAGAAAGGTGTAAAATTGAAACAGTCACACAAGTTCTCGCATACCTGAGATATTTAGGGGTTTCCATTGGGCCCCTTTTGCCCAATGACTCAACTTTCCATTGACTCAACTAGATGCAACTGACGTTGTCAGATGGTATACTTCTGTCAGCTGCTGTCATAACAGTAGTAAAATAATAGGTGTTTATCTTGAAATAAATGAATAAGAACTCATTGCCATCCAAAGATTTCATGAAGGTAGTTTTAGATTTGTCATTGTGTGTGGGATTGATCATACAACCTTTCCCTTTTAGTGTGGGCAGTGAAATGTCAACATCCAGAGGTAATTGCATTTTCATATTCATATTAAATGATAACATATTTGTTGAAATCCAAATCATTGATTAAATATCTCATTCCTAAATCCATTCAGTTTAGAGATTATTCTCATCCCATCTCCAAACCCAAGTCTGAACCACAGGAATCACAACCAGGTAAATTGCATACACCAAATTCTTCTGATAAAATAATTTTAATACATTTCAAATGCTCACAGTCTTCCAAATGCTAATAATTTCTGATGAAAATGATGTCACCGTACGACATAAGCCATGCATCTCATTAGAGGCATGCATCTTCAACAAAAATGCCCAAGTACAAGATTAAGTATTCATTAATTTATGCTCAACTTCTATGTTTAATACTCAGGTTCCATTGCATTAACATTTCCAGGGTGCAATCCCTCTCTCTGTTAATGACTTTTATAAGTCAAACATGAGACTAATAGGACTTTTCCAATGTTTGTACATGGTTTATATAGACCTGGTTCTGAAAATTCACACCTATAGTCAGATAAATAAAAAGGAAAATAAACAGTATTTATAAAGCATATCTATGATCCATTTCAATAAAACAGAATGATCTATCATACAGTGGAGCAGTCATTGAAAATACAGTTGCATACCTATATCCATATCTTGTTTGCCTTCACATCTTTCCAATTCCCTACACTCTATTGACTGAAACACAATTTATCTCTGTCAGAATAGGCATTATCTTTTGAAAAGCCATGTCCTGAATATTTAATTTACTTTTAAAATCCAATGTTAGGACATATCAGAAACACACAAAGCAATTAAAGAGAAGAAAGATATAAAAACAAATGAGGACTTCTCATATAAGAATGACCCAAAGTATAGTTCCTACTTGTCAAGGAGAAAAACAGGTACACCTGTAATGAAGTGGGTTCCAGCTGAAAAATAAAAGTTTAAAAATTATCAGTGAACAATGAACAAAGAAAGCAGCACCCACTTTTCTATGAAAACTCCAGAATGACTCCATGCACTAGAATGTGTCATAAAAGGACAATTTGTCAGTATGGAGCATAAGTATGTTGAGTATCCTGTTGAGTATACTGTTAACAGATAAATATGTGTAAATTAACAATAATTTTAGTGAAGTCATCAGTGAGTTATTTAAAAGTTACTATTAGAAGTCAGAGAATAGTTCACAGCATGAATGTGCTTTTCTCTCACAGTAACTTCAAATGTGGACACTGTAAGCATGTGCATCTTTTCTGAATTTCCAGACAATTCATGTCAAAACTGGCTAAGATATACTGTCTATACAAGTAAAGGATTGATTTTCCTACAATTACCAGTTTTTCTAAGGATATAAATATATAGCCATGCAATACAGTTTACAGAAAGAACATTTTTTTGAAAAATTAGTTTAATTTATTGCTATTTTTATAGAATTATTTTGCCTAATGTTGTTTTCAATGATTTCACAAAAGATATAGTCTTTTCAGAAGATCTTGAACTCAAAGCAGAAATGCTAGAATCAAAACTGGAACACGAGAGAAGTTTTGATAGTACAGAAAATCAAGAATCTGTATGTAAAAATTTGCATTTAAATTTCCCATTTAACAGTTTGTTTTAATGACATATCATAGGCCAACTATGCTACATTTTAAACTACCTTATAAAATGCACAGATTAATAGTTTAATATTAAAATGAAATCATTTAATCTATTATTAATTACAGAATGGTCTCAGAATCCTATCACAGCTAAATATTGTCCTTTGATGTATAGTAAGTAAATATCTGATTATTGTAATTGTTTTATTTGAAACATATTTACACACCTTGGTAAAAATGAGTTAAATATAAGTATCATGATTCACCATTTCAAGTAATGAAATGGATCTTTGTGTATTCTAGTTGTCATGTGTACAACTGGTAACGACTTTTGACCATTCTGTAAAGTTGCCTCATCAATCAAATGACAATGTCTTTTGCAGCACAGTTTTAGTTTTATGTGGTCCCGTGTATTACTTGTTGGTCTTAAATTTGCACCTTCAGTATGCTGTCCAGAAAGTTTGTGCTGTTCCAATGAGTTAAAGATTATTCTGTACTTTCTCCTCTATCAGAATCAAGGTACCAGGCCATTTGAAGCTGAGTTTTGTATAGGCTGAGAGATATAAATCAAGTTTCGTTCATCTACCTATATCTGTTCAGTTTGACCAGCATGATTTGTTTTCTACAATGTGAATTTTTTGCCTCTTTTATAAATATCAAGTGGCTGTAAGCCTGTGGACTTATATGTGTGTCCTCAATTAACTTTCACTGATCAATGTGTCTTTTGGGGGCCAGTGCCATGCTGTTTTTATTATTATAACAGGGTAGTTTAACTCAAAATGTGTAATTTTGAAGCCCCAAGAAGTTTTATTTTTTTGTATTCTTTGTTTTGCTTTGTTTTTATTTTATGGTCCAGAATTGTTTCAGCTATTCTTGGTCCTTTGTGTTTACATATGAAATTTAAATTTTCTTTTTTTTTATTTCTGTGAACATTGTATTGTAACTTCTACAAGGATCGTTTTGAATATGTAGACTGCTTTTGTTTGAATATCTATTTTCACAACATTAATCCTTCCAATCCATGATCACAGGATGTCTTTCCATGTTCTAGGTAACTTCTTCAATTTCTTATTTTCACTGTCTTCAAGCTTTCACTGAACAGGTCTTTCACTTTTATTTTGTTGAGATAAATTCCAACTTATTATACTTTGAGACTAATTTAAATGTATATTTTGTTATATGTATGTATGTATATTTTTTATATTACTGATTTTTGTTCTTAAATTTTGTATCCTGTTCTTTGCTAATTGTGTTTATCATGTGTTGGAGTTTTCTGGTGAAGTTTTTAGTGGCTTTCTTTTATAGAATCATATCATCTACAAATAAATAGTTTCATTCTTCCTTCGATATCCATATTCTTTTATCTCCTCTTGTGCTTACTCTGATTGAAACTTCGAACTATATTGAACAGTAGGGGGAAGAATGGTCTTCCTTGTACAGTTCCTGATCTTAGTCGAAATTTTTGAGTTTTGAGTTTTCTTTGTTAATGAAACATTCTTGCTGTGTTCTTGCTGTTTGTTGCCTTCACTATGTTGAAATATACCCCTGTCATTCTTAGAATCTATGGTGATGATGATGTGATTTTTTTATGATGAAGTGATGATGGAGATTGTCAATGGTCGTTTCTGCATCTAATGATATGATCTTGTGGTTTTTGCCCTTGGGTGTGTTTCTATAATAGATGATGTGAAAATGATAGTCTCTGGATTAGATTCATTAAAACGTTGTAGTTCTCTTTGAAAAAGAAACTGTAGTTCCATATTGCAATATTTGCTGTCAGTCACAGTAAGTTTGAAGGTTCATATTTTTCCTTGGGATCTGAGGATGACTTCAAGGTTTTTATATGAGGAAAACATTTGATCATATAATCCAATTAATTGCCTTGTTAGAGAATGTACACTCATAGCATGGAGGTTTTGTCATGAATTTACAGCCAAATTTTTTTTTGTTAATTTAATGAACAATATTCAATTATATCTCAGTTATGATCCACTATATGTTTCCATTTTACACAATCTGTTCAGAGAAACAGCATACAGTAATATGCTCACTGCAGTCCCAGGCTTGACCATAATGTTGGGGAGAACAGTTGATAGCATTCATGACAGCCTATGAACAAAGATTCAAATATGCTGAAGAAAATAACTTGCAAATTGAAAATAGACATACATCAAAAAGATGATCCACCATGGCCAAGTGCAGAGATGGTTCAAGTATACAAATGAATAAATGGAATAAGCCACATAAATGGATTTAGAGAAAAAACACAAGGTCTTCCCAATATTGGCAGATAAGACCTTTGACAAAACTCAACATACCTTCGTGGTAACAGTTCCAGAGGGAGGAGCACCAGAAGGGACATACCTCAGAACAATAAAACAGTTTGAGAAACTGTGAGAAACTGTGAGAAAGTCACAGTCAACCTCATCCTAAATGGAGACAAACATAAAGTAATCCCACTGAAGTCCTGAAGCCCACTATCCCCCACTCCTTTTCAACAGTGTACTCGAAGTACTAGCTGGAGCAGTAATGGAAGAGAAGATAATTAGAAGGGGACTGGTAGGAAGAAAGAAATCAATAGTGTTTATACGAATTTTCCTGACAATAGTGTAGGAATTTATTTATTGTATTAATATCCCCCAAATGCATTTGGGAATATAAATTAGTATTAAGTATTCTTAAGCTAAAAGTAATTGCCTTTTTTAATACTGCACACCAGATCTTTCCTAATGACTTTGCCTTTGTTCTGTATTCCTTTTATATAAATGAGAAGTGAAGGATCGATTTAAAATTCAGTGTATGTTAGCTTTTCCATTTAAATATCTTTGTCTCCAACTCATTGATTTTAAAGAAAAATTTTTGTAAAATTAGGAATTCAGGTGTTTTCTTAGAAATCAAATAAGACTGTTCTAAAACATGTTACCAATACTTACTTGACAAAGTGTGTCTGACACTAATGGACTGCAGGAAGCTCCCACGGAAGTTCCCCATTCATCCAACATGGACAAGATTACAGAAAAAAATGTAATACAGCACCTAGAGAAAGGCATGTAGTACATTTTAAAGATATTGATTATATGGAAAGTTTGTGTAAAACAAATCCTTATCTGTTATAAGTAGACAAAGTTACCAAGTAAATACACAGTAATCAAAGATCCAGTAAAATGGTAATAATACACATGTTATTAAACTTGAGAAACAGGTAAGATTTAGTCACTGAAGGAGCCCTCCCTCCACAACTATCAGGTTTCCATATGTAATTTGTATTATCTTTGGTAATGAATGAGACAAATCTGAATATGTAAGGATAGGAGGTTTTCAGTTAGTTTACTTTGTTGTTGTTACAAAATGAGTGTAGTATAAATTAGTGTATTGTTGTTTGTCTGCATCTGTGTATGATTCAATATAATAATTCAATGCCCTTGATCATTCATGAATTTGGATCTATAGATATAAATGCAACATTATAGTATTAAAACACATGTACTTTTTTTCTTATCTTGCACAATTAACATATAATATGGGCCTTCCCCTAGTCCCTGAGACCAATTCTTGTGATGTCTAAATGCAAAGTCACAGACCTATACTACATACATGGTTTCACTTCTTTATTTGTAAATGCTTTCCCTTTTGTTTGAATTTTGTTAAATTTTCTTACTGTTGAGAGTTCTTTTGTTTATTAGCTTTACTTAGGCTCTCAGCATGTTAAGCACGTGCTGTGCCAGTGAGTCAAGCATCTCAGTTAATGGTATTGTTCTGTGATATGTTTTGGAGTTACATGAAGTATCACAAAGTACCCAAATGAGTTCCTTCTCCATAGGAAAATGTGCAACAGAAAAATGACAGTGTCACACAACAGCATAAATGACATCATGTGAGCCATTCACATCTGACATGAGGGTAATCAAGGGATAGTGAGAATCCAGTTCTGCACAGCTTCATATATGCACATCTATTAAGTTACTAACGGTCTGTATTGGACACTGGACAGTGACCATTTTTCATATTCAATTATTTCTGAAAAAAAAAACCCTTAATCCAAACCCACAACACAATCACTCTGTATTCCTACCTTCTCTTGAAGTATTTACCTAACAAGTTCAGGTGTACCACATTTACCCATCAACCATGTGTAGGAAGATCTCGCTGAACAACAACTGTCACATGAACTTCTCTGTAAACATGAAAGTCCAAATATTTTGAAATTATATATTAGACTTGCATAATCTGAGTCCTTCCCAAGAGTGAATGGTAAACTCATTGTCTACCTGTGCAATTCTGACCCAAGCACAGGGATGACAGCACCCATTCACCATTCACATGTTGGTACGTATGGAGCATTCTGACATATGTGACCAAGTAAAAAAGTGAAACCAAATTAGGAGAAATTTATTTAGGGCACACTTGATCTTGTACACGTGTACTGTGAGACATGCAGCAGCTATAAGTTGATCTGTGCATATAAGCAGTAAATGTTTCCATATAAGAAGTCAATATTTTCAGTATAGCTTACACATAATTGAAATTATTACTCTGGAAAATGAAAACAAATATTTTCTCATCCCTAATTTTTATTCATTATAACAGTGAATAGCTTTTATTCAAATGCTTGTTATAGTTAGCTTAGTGAAATATGTGCACTTGTCAACAGAATCTGTCATGAAGGATGAAAAACAGACCTCACAACAGGAGCAGAAGCAGCACAGCGGTAGAAAAACTAAGTGGCCAATTGTAAGTCAATATTTAAATTTAAATTACACACTTTAGGCTGTTTTCTCAATAATGTCCCATGGGCCAAGTAATGTTAAATTTAATGTAACTTTTAGAATTAAGACATCAAAATTAAATGTTCTTTAAATAATATTTTAATTGATAATTTGAATTTTTTTATGTACCACTGACTTTCTCCAACTCATCCTGGTACTCATCAATCTTCTTCTTCTGGGCTTAATGTTCATTTTAAACATTATTATTAATAGCCCACTGAGTCCAGTTAGTGCTGACCATTTGTGAATGTGTGAGAGTCCACTTATTTACATATGAGCATACTAGCAGCAGACACAACCCCAAAGATAAATTACTCTCCTCCTCTCACCATTGTCAGTTGTCAATTGCTTCTCAGCTAGTGGTGAGGCCTTGGGAGGTCCCGACTCAATCACTCTGGAATCTTGGCTGTCTTGATATTGTACCAGTCTAGTGTAAGACACACAGAAGCTGTGAGTTGATCTGTGCTTTCACAGTGTGTGTGTGGGGGGGTGAATGCAAATGACCCGTCTTCAGATGAGGACTCACAGTGGCTTATTCTTGTCATGTGAAATAGTTATGAGTCTCTGCATTAACCGGTAGCCTCTGCATAAAACGAATCCTCTGACCAAGGTTGAGAGCAGTACAAATCTATGGGTATAAACACAAATAATAATAATACCAGTAGACTCCCACATCTGGCCTATGATTTTCCTAACCATAAGCTTCAACAAGTTGTACAGCATCAAACATTATTTCCCTCCTGTGGGTTACTGGTCCAATCAGAACATGGTTGGCTAGTCACATGTACACCACACAGCCATTGTGAACAACTTGCCTGGGTGGTCAGGGTTGCCATATGAAAGGCCTGGGACTGGATAAGACCACTGATGTATTTCACCACCATTGACCTGAATCACACCTCCTATTGTTTGAATGGCAGAGTTCCCTATCAGCTAGGGAGAGGCCTCTCAATGTTCTCCAGTCAGAGTGTGAGGTATCATCCACAAGAGGCTCTTACCATTAGTTATGGTAAATGACTAGAATCCACAGCAATAGGCTGTATTCTTTTGGGTGCCACGGAGGCCTTCTTAGAGTTTAACCAAAAGCCCATGTCTTCCGAGAGAATTCAAGACTTTCCAGATACCTCTGAACAAACTCCTTTTAGTACATATTTTAAACTAGTTTACAAACTAGGAGCTCTCATAAGGTTTCAGGCAGTCTTAGATTGTGTTAACCTACACCTTACTCCCTGCTCTCACTTACCCTCCTAGCCTCCTTGCCACTTTAACCTTTGAATCAGTGCATCCTCCTGTGGTTATTTCCTGTTACTTGTCACTATGTCCTAGTGCTCATGAATAGAACTGCTTCCTTGATTTCTTTTGCATTCAGTTTGCCACAATTGATTTTGGTGTTAATTTTGAAATTTCTTAATTTAGTAAAGTGTTTATCAGCTCTAAGATTTTTTTTGGTAGAATCTTCACACTCTTTACAGATGACGAAATTCTGTCATCTGTAAGCAGGACCATTTTGAGTTTGTTTAATTTCCTTCTTGTCTTAATGCTCTAGCTAGGACTTCAGCTCTTTATTGTATAGGCATGGAAAGAGTGAACAGCTTTTGTCTTGGTAAAAATATTTTGATTTTTTTCTCCATTTATCAAAATGTAGGTCATAGGCTTGTTCTATACAGCTTGTATAATTTTGATATATGTTTATCCATGACTTTTATCATTAAGGTACAGATGTTCAATTGAGATGATCATTCTTTTCTTTCATTGTATTTATGTGAGGGATACTATTTACTGATTTACATACCTTGATCCCACCCTGCATCTCTGAGATGAAGCAGACTTGGTGATAATGAGTAGTCTTTTTGACGTGATCTTAAATTCACTTTGCCAGTAATGTTATTTTTTTATTTATACATTTTGATGTCTTGTCTGCATGTAATTTTGTGTACCACATATGTGTCTATTATGATCAGAGGCCAGAAGACTGCAATATATCCTCTGGAACTGAAGTTCTAGACAGTAATGAGCTGTCATGTGGATGATTGGAATTGAATCTGGGTCCCCTGGAAGAGTAGTCAGTGCTTTCAAGTGCTGAGCCATTTCTCCAGTCTCAGTTTATCAATACCTTATTTAGAAGTTTTACAGCTATGTTCACTAAGGAAATCAGTATGTAATTTTCTTTTCTTTTTATGTGGTGTCTTGATCTAGCTTTGGTTATCAGGGAATACTGGCTTTATAAAAAGAATTTAGGAGGCCTTTCTTTTTCTAGTGCATGGAATAATCTGAATATTATTGGTGTTAATTCTTCATTGACATTCTTTATAATTCTGCAAATAGAATGCAATCCATCTGGTCCTGGGCATTTTTAAATTGACAAAATTTTTTTTTTAATTTTTCATTTTGGTAGTGGTTATGCATACCTTAAATCAATTGTTCTCAACCTTCCTAATGTGGCAACACTTAAATACAGTTCCTCATGTTTCTATGACCCTCACAACCCTAAAATAATTTTTATTGCTACTTCATAACTATTATTTTGTTAGTGTAATTAATTGTAATATAAATATGTGAAATACAGATAGTCTCGGGTGATGACTGTGAACAGGTCTGTTGACCCTCACAGGGGTCACGACCCACAGGTCGAGAACTACTGATTTAAATCACCTCTTTCTTCTTGACTTAATTTTGTTATCAATATAAATCTAGAAATGCTTCCATTTCTTTTAGTTTTTCAATTACTTGTAATGGAAAAAAGTTAAGGAATGTGTTTCTGATTTCTATACTTCATTGGAATTGTACGTCTCCTTCATGTCTTATTTTACTAATTCCCGTCTCACCACTTTAGTTTGGAAAAAGATTTTTTTCAGTCTTTACAAAGAATCTATTTTTCATTCATTACTTTTTTGAATGTTTTTAAATTTCTATTTTATTAGTTTCAGGTCTTATTTTGATTGTCTTAAAACTGGTTGAATATAATTAAAGCATTCTTCTGAATTATTTATCTTGAAGTACATCCACATCATTCTCTTTGAAGCCTTTATTATGTGATCTTGCAGATATTTTAGTGTGTTAGTTGGACTTTTTTTCTTCCTTTTCCTTTTTCAAGTCCTTTATTATGTTTCAGTAAAGACATTTGAAATGATCTGGAGGAGACCAAAATCTTGCTGGTGCTGAGAAACAAGTTTTTCTCTGTGTGGCTGATACTAAGGTCCACAACTTTTATTTGTAGCCTTTTTCTGAGAGTCAGCATATGTCTAGTGCCTGGAGCAAGGTTTCTGTATCAATATAGGTGGTGCCTGACAGTGCAACCTAACCACCTAGAGGAATGGTTCCAAGCAGTATAAATAGGTCTAATCTGGGGAATGAGAGCCTGTCACCTGTTCCTGGAGGTTGCCAAGCGTCATCAGTGGGCCTAGTCTGTGTAGAAGTCAGGGTCCCTCACTTGGTATAGGAGGCCAAGCTGCCTGGGATCCTGAAGGAAAATTCATGGTCTCTAAGATGGTATAGGAGACCATTCAGGTCAGGCCCCAAGACACATTTCGCAGCTATCTTACATGGTCCAAGGGGAAGTCAGGATCTTTCATTTGATTCTGGAGTTTCTGGGATCACAGAGGTAGGCCTAATCCTAGAAGCCTGTGTCCCTGACTTAGTTAAAGAGTCGTAGTTGACTGTGCTCTGGAATTACTTCTAATACTAGTGTAACTTATTCTAAAATTGGGACTATAATTCAAATATGCAATAACTCTAGGTTATACTTTTAAGTTGGATGGCATCATTCAAATCTTCCATGATATTATTTGAATTTTCATTTTATAAACTCCTTAATTTATACAATCTTTCCCAGGGTGATGCTATAAGAGCATGTTTCTTTGGATGTTGCACCAAAAACCATAGATCTTCCCCCCACCACAAGAAATAGAAGAGAAACTGTAAAGGAAGGTAAGAGTTACATTTTGTTTTAAGCAGTGTTATAAAGAATGTTTATTTAACACATATACTCAGTCTTCTAGCTCAGGATTAATAACTTATATGTACCATGAGGGAAAAAATGAGTTAATTATCAATGGAATGTCTATCTCATGAATCAACAACAGATTATATCGGGACTTTCACAGATAGAGAAGATACAGATACACATATACATACAGAGAGACAGAGATCCAGATATAGATATGTGTGTGTGTATGTTTTGGATCACATTTCAACAGTTCAGATATGTTAGCAAACAAGACAGAAGAGAGAAAGACATGGAATAATGAATATGAACAGTTTCAAACACAGGGAGTAAAGAGAGGAAAATGGGGCAGTGTGTATGGCACACTGGAAGAAGAAATTCTTTAGAAAAGAATTGCATGGTGTTGTAAATGTAATGAGAAGGTAATGAGTTTCTAATAGAAAGTTTCATTCTTAAGGAAAAAGTTATCCCTAATCTCCATATTTTCCTCCCTGTTGTCAAGTACTAGCATTAAGATCCAGTTTAGAGTGTCTTGAGAACTAAGGGAATATGTAATTATTAAACAGAATATGTATGATAGATAAAAGATGAATTTTACAAAAGCATCTTTATTGGCACACAGGTTGTAAAAGTGTATCTTTTTGGTTTTTTTCAAGGCAGAGTTCCTCTGTAGTAACTTTGGCTGGCCTTGAACTCACTCTGTAGACCAGACTGGCCTTGAACTCACAGAGATCCCCTTGTTTCTGCCTCCCAAGTACTGGGATTAAAGGCATGCACCACCTCCACCCGACTTATAACTACATTTAATGAATGCTCTATCTAGCTCTTTACATCACTGACTATGTATATTTATGTATTCATATTTTATTTGTCATTGTAATTTGGAAGTAAAATAAATCTCTTTCCACAAGCAATCTAAAAACAGAATAGGGTGAGCAAGCTGGCTTTACGCAAATGTTGTAAAATCCTCCTGGTAGGACTCTCTATCACATCATTGGCACCAAGAAAATAGAACTCAAGCAATACATTAACACTATGCAGCCAGTCAGAATGGCTAAAATCAAAGTCCTAGTGAAGAACTTGGCATACTGGGCCACCACACTGCTGAGTGGAACGGAAAATGGAAAAACTCCATGAGAAACATCTGGGCAGTACTGGGTAATGCTACAGTACATCACATGGCCGCTCCACTTTAAGGAAGAGGCAATTCTGCCTCAAAGTTCACAACAGTTCTATTTCTAAGAGCCTGACACAGGAAGTGACCCAAATCTGTGGTGAATGGACAAGCCTATTGCAGTGTGTCCATTACAATGGCATCTCTGAAGTCACCACATAGAGTTGACATTTACAACATGATGACTCTCAAGACAACCTTTTTAAATGAAACAGGTATCATACAACTCCATTTACATAATATGAGTGTGCATGCTGTTTCATAAACTTTAATTTATGTTAGTATCAAATGAGGAAAAAAATTCAAATGTAAGATAAATGATCAACATCCTGGTCATGATTCATTCATTCTGTATTTGATTTCTCTTGGCAGCTTTGTAAAAATCTACAGCTTATAAAGCAGAACAGGGCATTGTGCATTTTAAACAGATTATACCCATCCTGGAACTTGAACCAAGCTGCCACAATTTCTTAACAACTTCTCTGACCACCCAGAAAAGGACAACTGAAGAGGAAATGTGCTGCATCTTCACTAATTACAACAAGAAAAACCACGTTTTTTCTATGTTTTATTGTGTTAAAATATTATTATACTATCTTCAGTGTTTATTTTCAAGTATTTATCTTATGTTTTATGTATTATATAAACATATATTTTATACAATGTATAAATATATTTTATATTAACATATAAATTATACTTATTACATAAATAATTATTAATTATAATATATTTATTATTATACATTAACTACAAATATATATTTATTATATAATATAGGCAATATATAATATATAAAAATAATGTTTATTATATAAATATATGTTTATAGATAATATATAATTGTATAATTATATATAATGTATACAATTACATATAATATATAATTATGTATTATATTATATAAGTAATATATAACATATATATGCTATATATGTTATGTATATATATAATTTCATATAATATTATTATGTATTGTATTATATTAAATATATATTAAACATATATTATCTATGTTATATATAATTTTATATACTATAATACATAATGTACATAATATATGTATTTATATTTTATATTATATATAGTATGTTTTATATTATAATATAACATATTATATAATTATAACATATATATTTATGTTATATAATATATAAATTATATAGATACTGTATATATGATTATATAATATATGATATATATTATATCATACATGTCACATAAATATTTTATTTATACAAATAATATATTTATATATTCTATGTATAATATTGTATATAATTATATTGTTATATAAGATATATTATATATATAATATTGTATATAAATATATATTATAAATATATATAAATATATTATATAATAATATTTTATAGTATATATAAATATATATTTATATTATTTATATTTATATATTTTTTTCAAAATATATATATCCAATTACATAAATATACATATATAAATATAATTTATAAAAATAATTTAAATTATATATAGAAATTTTAAAAAATATGTATGTGTGTACGAAATTTTTTATATTATCATTACTGTTGTTTTCAAAATATTCTATGTTTTATTATGTTATCTCAATGGTTTCTTCAATGTGTTTTTTTTTATTATATCATGTAATATTATGTAATATAATTAATTCATATTGTCTTCAGTGTTTTTTCCTTATGTTTATTTTTTTTTAAATTATCGAAGCTTTTCAGTTTCATGAGGACCATTTATTAACCATTGATGTTAGTGCATTCAGTATCATGAAGATGTGTCCTATGCCAAAGCATTCAAGGCTATTCCCCACTTTCTCTTTTTTCAAGTTCAGTGTATCTAGTTTAATGTTGAAGTCTTTGACCTACGTGGACTTGAGTTTAGTGTGGGGTGATAAGGATGGTTTTACTTTCATTTGTCTAAGTGCAGACGTACAATAATTTAACCTGAAACATTTGCTAAAGATGCTCTTTATTTCATTGAATCTTTCTGGCTACTTTTAAAAATATTATCTGTCTGCAAGTGTGTGGATTTATGTGTGAATCTTTATTTCAGTTCCATTGATCTACATGTGTGTTTTAATGCCAGTTCCACATGGTTTTTATTAGTAAACCTCTGTAGATCACCTTGAAATCAGGAATGGCAGTGCCTCTGGAAGTTCTTTTATTGTTCAGAATTGTTGTTGGTATCTTGAGTTTTTGTTTTCCCACATAAAATAGAGTATTGTCCTTTTAAGGTCTGTAAAGAATTATATTGGGATTTCAATGGGTATTGAATTGAATCTGAAGATTGATTTTGGTAGAATGGCCATTTTTACTGTGTTAGTCCTACTGATCCAAGCGCATGGGAGATCTTCAATTTTATTTTTAAACTGGATTTTTTTTTGTCATGAAAGTCTTTCACTTCCTTAGTTAGACACATCTAACCTAAAGATATTTTATGTTATTTGTGGCTATTGAGAAAGTTGTTTCTCTGATTCCTTTCTCAGTCCATTTGTCATTTATATATAAGGAACTACTGTTTTTTTTTTGTGTTGATCTTGTAGTCAGCCATTTCACTGAAGGTATTTCTCAGCTGCTGGATTTTCCTGGTAGAATTTTGGGGATTGCTTATATACACTATCATGTCTTCTGCACATAGTGATACTTTTATTTATTACTTTCCAATTCATATTCCCTGATAGCCTTCGGATGTCTTATTGCTCTAGCTATGACTTCAAGTACTATATTAAATAGGAATGGACAGAGTGCACAACCTTGTCTTGTTCATGATTTTAGTCAAATTACTTTGGGTTTCTCTCTATTCAATTGGATGTTGGCTATGGGCCTGCTGTAAATTGTCTTTATTATGTTTAGGTATGTCCCTTGTGTCCCCAGTCTCTCCAAAACGTTTTTCATGAATGGTGTTGGATTTTGTCAAAAGCTTTCTTGGGATCTAGTGTTCTTTTTATTTTAGTTTTATAATGTGATTGATTCCATTGACCGATTTTCATACATTGAACCATCCCTGCATCTCTGGGATAAAACTTACTTTATCATGGTGGACCATGGTGGATGATCCATTTTGATATGTTTTTTTTATTCAGCTTGACAGTATTTTATTGAGTATTTTTGCATCTATGTTCATGTGGGAAATAAGTCTGTAATTCTCTTTCTTGTTGAATCTTTGTGTAGTTTGGATGTCAGTTGACTGTGGCCTCGTAAAATGAGTTTGGCAATGTCCTTCTGTTTCTATTTGTTGAAATAGTTTGAGGATTAATGGTATTGGTGTTAAGTCTTCTTCAAATGTATGATAGAATTCTGCACTAGACTCTCTGGCCCTGGGTGATGGTAGTGGTGGTGGTGGTGGAGGTGGTGATGGTTCTTATTTGCCTCCACCTCCTCCTTGTCTGCCTCCTCCTCCTCTTCATTGTCCTCCTCCTCCTTTTCTTTTGTTTTTTTTAATCAGACTTTTAACTACTGCTCCTATTTTCTTGGGGGTCATAAATCTATTAAAGTTGCTTATCTGACCTTGAGTTAATTTTGGTTGATAGTATATATCAAGAAAAGCATCTGTTTCTTTTCTGTTTTCCATTTTATGGAGTAGAGGTTTTTAAGTATGCCATAATGATTCTTCTGATTTCATCAGTGTCTCTAGTTATGCCTCCTTTCCTTTTCTAATTTTTTAAACTTGGGTGCTCTCTCTTCATCTTTTAATTAGTTTAATAAGGATTTGTCCATCTTGTTGATTTTCTCAAAGAACCAACTTTTTTTCATTGATTCTTTGTATTATTTTATTTGTTTCCAATTTATTAATTTCAATTCGAATATTTTTTGAGTATTTGAATACATTTTGGTTGTGCTTCCTTCTTTTTGCTCTTGAGATTTCAGTTGTGCTGTTAAGTTAAATAGCATGAATTCTCTCCACTTCTCTGGTGGTCATTTTGTGCTATGGATTTTCCTCTTAGCACCACTTTCATTGTGTGCCATAAGTTCAGTGTGTGGTGTATTCATTTTCATTGAATTCATTGAATTCATTTTCTTTATTTCTGTCTTTACCCTGTAGTCATTCAGTAGAGAGTTGTTCCATATCCATGAATTTGTAGGCCTTAAGTTGTTGTTGTTGAAGTCCAGCTTTAATCTGTGGTGGACTGATATAATACATGGGATTATTTCAATTTTTTTGTATTTGTTGAGACTTGCTTTGTGGCTGAGGTTGTGGTCAGTTTTAGAGAAGGTTCAGTGAGGTGGTGAGAACAGGTACATTCTTTTGGATTTGGGTGATATTTGTGTAGATATCTGTTAGGTCCTTTTGGTTTATAACATGTGTTAGCTCTAGTATTTCTCTGATTATTTTTGTCTGGATGACCTGGCAGTTGGTGAGAGTGTGATACTGAAGTTTCCCACTATCAGTGTGTGAGGGTTAATGTACATTTTAAGCTTTAGTAATGTTTCTTTAAGAATCATGAGAGCCCTTGCATTAGGAACATAGATGTTAAGAATTGAAAGATTTTAGCATAGATGTTAAAAATTGAAAGAATTAAAATGTTGAGTTGGTGGATTTTTTCACTGATGAGTATCAAATGTCCTTATCTCATTTGATTAACTTAGTTTTAAAGTCTATTTTGTTAGATATTAGAATGGCTACACCAGCTTGCTTCTTGAGTCCGTTTGCTTAAAAAACCTTTTTCCAGCCATTTACTCTGAGATAATGTTTATCTTTGAGGTTGAGGTGTGTCTTTTGTTTGTAGTAGAAGGGTGGATCCTACTTTTGTTTTTCATCCACTCTGTTAGTCTGTGTCTTTCTACTGATGAATTCAGCCAATTGATATTGAGAGGTACCGATGACAAATGCTTGTTAGTTCCTATTATTTTGCAGGTATTGTTGGTTGTTGTGTGTGTGTGTGTACTTTCTATTAATTTTGATTGTGTGAGATTATTTATTTACAGTGTTTTTATGAGTGTAATTTACCCTCCTGAATTGGAATTTTCCTTCTAGTAACTTTTGCAGGGCTTTATTTGTAGTTAAGTATTTTTTTAATTTGCTTTTAGTTATGGAAAGTTTTGTTTTCTCCGACTATGGTATATGAAATTTTGTTAGGTATGTAGTCTGAGCTGGCCATCTGTTTTCTCTTAGAGTCTTTATTCTGTCTGTCCAGGCCCTTGTGTCTTTTAGAGTCTCTTGTTGTTAATTTGAGTGTAATTCTGATAGGTTTGCTGTTTATATGTTCCTTGCTGTTTGTTTCTCTTGCAGCTTTTAGTGTTCTTTCTCTGTTCTGTTGTTGTTAGTGTTTTCATTATGAATATTTTTCTTTTACTGTTGTATGTATATCTTATATACTGTCTTCAATTGCTGAGATTCTGCCTTACATCTCTTGTAT
>JAMJFZ010003853.1:30000-51900 GCA_026225945.1 Cricetomys ansorgei | reverse complement strand
CTCTTGAGTGCGATTTGACAGGGCATCATACTCTGGAGTTATGCAAGGAGCTTTGCTTTCTGCTATAATGAAGACCTCTAACCAGGTGACTTGGGGTTAACTGAAGGAGAGGTTATCTGAGTCTCAGCTCATCAGGTGAGGCACTGGGACTCTTCCTGAAGTCAGAAAGAACTTCTTGGTGGCCTTGAGGAAGTCAGCTACCAGGCAGTAAGGAGACATATGAAGGGGCTACAAGACAAGATCTCAGAGGCAACACTAGGTGCTAAGAGAGGTCTCTATGGACACCTAGCAAAACAAGGACCTATCCCTGCAAGGTAGTGCACGCTGATAACGCTGCAGTAGGCAGGCTGAGTCAGGAGATCATGAGTTGGAAGCCAACCTGGGTTACAGGTGAGATCCTGTTTCAATAAACAAAACAACAGAAAACAAACAAACAAACAAACACAGAAGCCAAGAGTGTTGGTGCATGCCTGTAATTCTAGCACTGGGAGCTGGAGTCTGGAGAATCCAGTGTTCAGTGTTGTCCTTGACTACATAGAGAGTTTGGGACCAGCCTAGGCTGTATGAGACTTTCAGAGAGAAAAAAAAAAGCTAACTAACCAAATGAATGAATAAATAAGTGAAATAAATCAGGGGCTTGACGATTCATATGGAAGAAGCGGAATTCTCTCAGCCATCACATGAGCCGGGAAGAGAGCCCCAGACTCCAGAGATGAATGCAGTCCACAGGAGCTTAGGGAGACCCTGAATAGAGAATGCAATTAAGCTCAGGTAGGAGTATCATTGTCCTCTTAAGCTGCTAAACTAGGCTGCTTGGTTCTACGGTAATAGAGAAGTAGAACCTGCCCCCAAATAATTATCCTCTGGACCCCACATACTGAGCTTATCACCTTGCTGCCATGCACCGTACTGCCTCCCTCCCTGGCCTCCTCCCTCGCCCCAGTCCTGACACTGTCTGGAAACTTTTTTTTGGGGGGGGAGGGGAAAATGATGTTGAATTAATGCCACTTAAATGCAAAGTTTCTTTACCCCCAACCACTGAGCATTTAAGAAGAAGTAATCTATTTAATTGGTGGGGGTACCCAGAATTAAACCCAGGGCTTCAAGCTTGCTAGGTCACCAGACCGCATGCCTAGCTGGTCCAATTATTATGTAACGCATCCACAGTAGCCCCTAAAACAAGACATTGTTTCAGGTCTCTTCCAACCCTTCCAAGAATGTTATTATGTAGCACAGACTGGCTTGTCCTTGAGCCTTCAATCCTCCTGCCTCAACCTCCTGAGTATGGGACTTATACGCCTCCATCACAATGATTGACTCAGGCTCTAACTTACCTTCATTTAATGTTGCAGGAATACCAGATCGTCCATGAGACTCGGTTAAAATTAAGTGTGCTAACACTAATCTTAATCAGCTGTGGGTAGCTGTGAAATCTGGGCTTACACATCCAAGCCTGAATGCTTGTCAATACATTATCTTTATCAGAGGACTGGAGCATGTCCCCAAAGTACAGCAAAGTGTATCTGTCCAGTTGTTAAGGAGCAGCCTCTGTGCCTCATGTGGGTAACAACATTTCATTGTTGGTATGCTAGTCCCTCAGAGACCATTGCATTGGGTAATATATATGTCCTTACTTTTAATTGCTGTGGTCATTGCAGCTATGTGTGGCACTAGACATAGGGAACAGGTCTGTGAGGTCAATTTGCCAGCTAACCAGGCCACTCTTGCATATGTGTAAGCATTCATTCCTGCACACACTCACACACACACACACACACACACACACACACCTATGCCTTCTTTATTGGCTCCATTGATAGTATAAAATAGTTACAGCAAGGACAGGGCTTTTTTTATTCCTCTCTGTGTAAAAAGGTTTGTGGCATAAAGCATTCTGAATGGGGTTCTAGGAATGCCCAAATCCCACATTGCCTTTGCTGCCACTTTGCATCTCTGGTCAGTCTTTTCTCTAGTTTAGAAAAGAAGAGGAGGGACCACGGATGTAGCTCAGTTAGCAGAGTGTTTGCCCAGCATGCACAAGGTCCTAGGTTCAGTCACTCAGCCTGGTGACACGTGTAAGCTCAACACACCGGACATGCAGACAGGAGGATCAAGAGTAGTTCAAGGTCATTCTCAACTACAGAGAAAGTTTAAAGCCAGCCTGGGCTACATGAGTCCTTGACAGAGAGAAAAAAAAGACAGAGACAGAGAGCAGACTTCTTATGGATCAGGGATCCATGCCAAGAGCCTTGGGGGCAGAGAGGAAGTGAGAGGCCTTGCAGGTGTCTCTCTGGCTTCTGATTCAGACCCACCTGGTATATTCTGACTGTCCATACTTTTCTCTGAGCTCACTGTGTGCAGGATGAGCGTAATCATCACACCCAGCTCCTGGGGTGTTTTAAGAATTATGGGAAACAATGCCAGTAAGGCATACGATGCTAGGCTAGTGTAACAGAGAGCCACCCACTATCCTTTAGATTGTACCATTGTTCGGCCTGCACACGGATGTAGACGGGGTCTTTTAGGGTCTCGGAATCTGGCTGAAAAGGGTCCCTCTCCAGAGTTACCAGCAGTCTGTCAGGTCTCGAGTCAATAGGTCTGACAGGCTCCTCACTGAAGCTGCCAGGTCACCTCACCCCCGTGCTGGGAGTGGCAAGAAGGTTGGCAGAAAACCCCAGGAGAGAGTGAAACAACCAGTATGAATAAAACCGGAAGTCTGGGTTAGAAGTCACTACCCACCCACAGTAATTGCTCACGAAGAATGCTAACTGGGCCACAGATTCGACAGTGAGCCACCACTCACGACCAGCTTTGGCTTTAGTGAGAAGGTGTGTGTCAGTGTCCATCTGAAGCTCTCGAGCGTGGACGGAGAGTAGCCAAGGGCTCCCTGAGGCAGCGGCTTTGGCTTTCCCCAGCAAGTCCTAGGTCATGCAGTTAGTGCAACTTTGGGCATGTTATTTGACCTCTCCGAACTTCTTCAGCTCTCTTACCTTTTAAAGGAAGGGTCAAGAAAACACGAAGAGTCTAGTACAGTGCCTGACCCACTCCATAAATTTGAGCTCCTCCCTCTTCCCCTCCCAGGCGTCTGGGAAACTCCTCCACTCCTTCCTTGTCTCCACACCGATGACAGTTGACCACGCTGCCTGGGGATGACGCCAGTTCTTGATTATTTGATATTGCCACACATCTGGTCTTATCACCAGTTATTGACTATAAGACTGGCTGCTTTCTGCTCCACCTGGCTCCTTCCTGCCAGGTGGCTTCCCCTGACGCACTCGGACAATGGTGAAGGGTTGGGCCAGGTCACCGGATAGCACCAAGATTGATGTGAAAGTTTTTTTTTCTTTCTTTCTTTCTTAGTATTCCAAACTAAAAGGAAGAATTACTAAAAAAGATGCATATATACCTGCCTGCTAGTAACATGCCTCCCAAGGGCCTAGCTCCTCACTTCCTATGAATGTTTTTCTAGTTTTCCCTCCCATCACTTGTGTGGTTCCCAGACCTCTGTTCGGCTTGTTTCTGGGTTCTGCTTCTTCAGCCCATCTCCTTAATGCTGAGTTTCAGCCCACTTTGTCATCTGCCACATGCTTTCCGGGTGGCCTTAACCACTACCGTATCCTACCAATTTCCAGTTGCATCTGTCTGGCTCAAACTCCTGCACTGCCCTCAGACCTGGATATACAGCTGTCTCCAGAGCATTCCTATCTGATGGCTCCCCTCCAACTCAAGCACATACTATGTAGTCAATAAATTGTTGAGCATTAAAGTTAGGTAGTACATACTGCCTCTTACATAAGTATTGCCTTACCTGGCTTCCTATCAAGCCCTCCTCTCCTAAGGGATAGCTAGGATCATGACACTCCAGTGATCAGAAAAGTCTTCTGTGACTCCCTGCTGTCTGTGGGCTAAAGAGCACTCCTTAGGATATCATGACCTATCTAGGCTTCTTGACCTCTGCATCCTTGAATACACAAAATAGAACTGTGGATCTCTACAGCCATGAACGCCTCTATATTTTGTGCTCCTGTAAATTGGTGCCGACTACGCAAACCTGGAAACCCTTTTCTGAGAATTCTAACCGTTTAGTGTCTCTCTGTGCTTCTCATCTCTATTCTGCTGCCGCCCGGGCTGTCGTTTGTCAGTATCCCTGGGAATCCTGAATGGACCTACCACTCTCTATGACATCTAGAAAGAACCTTCTCAAATGTTGATCTGACTGGACTCATCCTTTAAAAACTGATCAACTGGTTACTGCCCTCCTGTCTGACTGTCATCTATCTATCTGTTTGTCTGTCTGTCATCTATTTACCTATCTATTTTTTGACAATCTTGTCCAGATTGGCCTAGAACTCACTATAGGATCCAAGCTGGCTTCAAGCTCATGGTATTCCTGCCCCATCCTCCCAACTGCTAGGGATACAGGTCTGTGCCACTGCACCTAGCCTCCAAGTAGTTTATTTTAATAGACACAACCGAAGATAATCGTTTGCTAGGTCTAAAGTTATCAGCTAGGACGGTGAGAAAGACAAAGAGAACATATTTCACAGAGGTAGAAACTGAGAGAAGGACATCCCACCTCTCAGGACAAAAGCCTGGGGGTTATTCATTCAGAAATCACAAGGGTCCATTGCCATAGTGATGAAAACAAAGCTTGGTAAGCAAAGCCCTCCCGGCCTGTCTGCTGCACTTTCCTGCTCTTAGGACTTCCTTCTCCTTAGCTCCAGATACCTTGAGAAATGGTTCTGTGGCCAATAGCTTGCCTGGTTTGCAGGAGGTGTTAGATTCAACCCCCCCAGCATTGCAGGCAGACGGGAAGGAAGGAAGGAAGGAAGGAAGGAAGGAAGGAAGGAAGGAAGGAAGGAAGGAAGGAAGGAAGGAAGGAAGCCTCACATCATGTGGAAGCCTACTCTGACCATTGCCCCTCCCAGTCTATTTCTTTCATTTGCTCATTCTTTTCTCCCTTCCTTTTTGTATGTATGTGGGGAACATGTGTGAACCTTTTACTTACGGGCTTGTTTCACTGTGTTCTTATTGTCTTATTAGTCCTTCGTGAGGTCAGAAGGGGCAGTCTCCCTCCTATGTCTAGTGTTGGGTGTAATGACTGGTTCGCAGTACCTGATAGATCATCGAGTGTTCAAAAGAACCCTTGCTGCCTCTCTCACAGACGTGTCTGGGTTCCGCACTGACTCTATCCTGTACAGCTCTGAGCATATCTCCTCAATGATCAAAATATCTTTAGTGGCTCCCCACTGTCTGTGGAGTAAAGTCCAGTCTCCTAGAATATGGGGGCAGGCATTTGTCTCTGACCTCCCTACTTAGCCTTATTGCTCTTTACACCCCTCTGAGCAGCAGGTTCCTCCCACGTAGGCGCTGACTACTTCCTCAATACCCTGGACTTTCTCCCTCCGGATGACAGTTCACTCTGTTACCCTTACCACGAACGCCGAACCCAACGTCCTTTGCCTCTTGCAGTTTTCTGACCCTTAAGGCCTCCAATCTGGGCCACCTTCCTGCATTCTCCTCGAATATAAACTCCCAAATCTTTAGCAGGTCTTCCGTATCCTGTGGGTTTGGCCTGCCCACTGTTCCAGCCTACCCCCTACCCCCCCCACACACACTTTGTTCCTTGTTCTTTCTGTCTGAGATCATCGGTCTCCTCTGGGACTCTCAGATGGGCCAGGCTGCTTTATGATGCTGAGCTATTGTGCAGGCTGTTCTCCCTGCCTGCCCCAAGCCTGCCCTTCATACTCCACCATTTTCTTGAAGCTCAGGCCCTGGGAGTTACCTTTAGACACTCTCCTGTCACCCTGTGCTTATCCTTCATTTAGCTATCGTCCCTCGGTCCCGCCACCAGGCTGTGTTCTGGGGCTCATCACAGTGGCCACACGTGTATTAGACGGCTAACACATGTTTATACACCACTGGGCTTCTCCAGTGACAGTGTTCACAGCAATCTACAACAGCATAGGCATTTGTATGCGCTTTACACCTTGATCATAAGCTGATTTTTAAATAAAATAAAACAATCTTTATTGTGAATATTTTAAACATACACAAGAGTTAGGAGAATAAAACAATAGCATTCCCTCCTCTCTGTCACGTTACCCCAGCTGTCATCAGCATTTGGTTGGTTCTCACTTCAGTTGTTCCCTTTCCTTTCTTTCTATCTTTCTTTTTTCTTTTTCTAACCCCCACTCTTCTCTTTTTAGACAGGTTACACTTAGTTTCGGTAAGCTTCAAACTTGATAAATAACTAAAGATGACCTTGAACTTGATAGTCCTGCCCTCACCTCATCAGTGAGTGCTGGGATTACAAGTGTACACCACCATGCCTGGCTTATTCATGCTGGGGATCAAACCCAGGGCTTCACATATGCTCAGCAAACACCCTACCAACTGAGCTCTCATCCCCAGCACACACACCCCTGGTGTGCTGTCTCTAAAGTTATTTTAGAGCAGGTCTTGGACATTATAAATCACATTTTTCTTGAGGGTTAGTGTATCTTGCTCATCCACATAGCTTAGCATCTGGCTCTCAATAGATAATTACTGTCAACTGAATCAGTTAATTAGATGAAAATGTCATTCGTTCATTTGAAAGTTTATTCCATGAATACAGTTCCAGTGGCACTGTCCTAGGCACTGGGGACAAACTCTAGTGGGAAGACACAGGAAGTGAGGGACTGGATAGTGGAATGATAAAAGCACCCGTCATGGTCATCATGTGCATCATTAAAAACAGGCAGCTGTGACAGCAAGTGATTAGGCAGCTACTTGGCACAGGTGGTTTGGGACCCCCCCCCCCCAGAAATGACCTTTAAGCTGAACTCAGAATGATGAGGAGTCAGCTGCTCAAAGCTAAGTGGGAAAGCATTCCAGATGGTAGGAACAGCAACCTCTGACCCCAAAGCCCATTTGACACAGAAGCAGAGAGAAGTCCATACAATGTGGCTGGAATTGGGCAGCAGGGAGGGGTGTGTGTGTGTGTGTGTGTGTGTGTGTGTGTGTGTGTGTGTTTGCAGCAAGGACTGAGGAGGGAGGCAGAACCACTTTCTTTAGGGCTTCCTCAGCCAAGGTAGGCAGTTGGGGTTTATCTGAAGGTTTCTTGAGGCTCTATTGGAGGCTTCGAAACAGGGGTGTGATATAAAGACTGTTAAAAGGTCCATTCTGGTTGCAGTGTGGGGAAGAAATCAGAAGGCTGTGGGAAGGCCAATTAAGAGGCGATTGCAGTCATTCAGAGGACAATGAAGCTGTGTGGGATTAGAGTAGGAGCAGCGGACATGGAACAGAGAAGGCAGATGTGCCGGGGAATGCATGCGGCTCTCGCCGATGTGAGCCCTGTGGCGGTGAGTAAAGGGGTTGAGGAAGGGTCCCGAGGGGAGGTAGCTTCCTCCTGCAGAGGGAAAGAGACCCTTAGGAAGTACCTGCTAGTGCCCAGCAGTGCCAACAACACACACACACACACACACACACCGCAGGTGGAATAGGCTCGGGTTCCGGCCTCAGGGTTCTCATCTGCAAACTGGGAAGATCAGATGTGGCATGTAAGGCAGTGTGTCCAGGATCCAACACAGTTAAAGTGCGATGGATGTGAATCCTCCCTGGGACACAGTACTCTAAGGCTCTATCCTCAGCCACTGTCTGAGGCTCCGTTCCTGGGCACAGGGTGTGCTTCCCTGACTCCTCTCAGAATGACGCAGGCTCCAGTGAGAAGCTGATTCACACCATAGCTTGGGGAGTCTGTAATCCCAGCACTGAGAGGCTGGAAGATCCCTGCAAACTCAAGGGCAGCTTGAGCTACAGAAATAAGTTCCAGGCAAGCCCAGGCTACAGAGTAAGAAAGACCCTGTCGCAGAGAAGGACAAAGGAGGAAGAGCACCCGATGTACCTGCTCTTAGAAGATGCTTGTGCTTTTTGGCGTGCCACGTTTCATGTGATGAACCAGAATCCCGTCTGCTCAGGTATAGATTTTAGTTTAAATAATGTCATAGGAGGCTGAGGAGATGGCTCATATAACCATGGAGACCTGAGTTTGAATCCCCTGACTCCTCTTCAAAGCGCGAGAAATGTCTGTAATCCAGAACTGCTGTGGGGAGATGGAAGGTAGGACAGGAGAGCTTCCAGAAGCTCATGGGGCAGCCAGCCTGGCATATGAGGTAGGAAAAACAATAGACCCTCTCTCAACCAAGGCGGGAAGGTAGGGACTGATGCCTATGGCTGCCCTTTAACCTAGACAAGCATCTGCAGCAACATGTGCGCACACACTAAAGAATAATAATAATATGGCATATCCGTATCATCAAAAAGCTTTTTTAGTTTTTTAAAAATAACGAAGAGCGCTGGGTGGTGGCAGTGGCGGCGGTGGCGCACGCCTTTATTCCCAGCATTTGGGGGGGCAGAGGTAGGTGCATCTCTGTGAGTTCGAGGCCAGCCTGGTCTACAGAGTGAGTTCCAGGACAGCCAGAGCTACAACAGAGAACTCTGTAATAATAATAATAATAATAATAATAATAATAATAATAATCAGCATATGTCATTATTAATATGAAATGGTGTCTAGAAAAATGTCTTTAAGTAAAAAGGGAGGGAAGATAGGAAGATAGGCCACATAATAGCATGCAGAAAATGAGTCCAGAGTCCAACTCTTGGTGTTGATTTGTCATGGAGATCACTTTAATAACTGCTGGGGTTCTTCATTGTTGTTTGTTTGTTGTTTTGTTTGTTTCTGAGACAGAGTCTTGCAAATAGCCCAGGCTGGCTTCAAACGTAGCAATCCTCCTGCCTCAGACTCCTTAGTGCTAGGATTACAGGTGTCAGCACACCCGGATCTAATTTACGTCTCTATTGTCTGTCCGTCTGTCTGTCGTCGATCCTAGGTTGGCCTCTTAATGCAGGTGCTGTTTCGGCTTCCAGGCATGTGCCACTATGCCAGTGTCTAACCTGCTTTAACGTAAAACGTTCTCCTTCCCTGGGAAACTCTCCGGTGGTTTCCTTTCTCCCTCTACCATTTGTCCTAATGGCTTTCCTGCATTCCTGGAGCACCCAGCCACGAGTTTCCCAACATGCCTCGAGCAAGAAGACATGTCCTGGTGCCCGACCTGGGCACGGGCACCACATCCTCAGTCCCAAAATAAACAACCACAAGCGTTTCCTCTTCCTAATGGGGAAGCAGAAGCTCCTGCTGAGCAGAGGGAAGGGCGAGCCTGTCTAGACCATCATCCCAGGGGGAATTCTGTCCGCACAGTTCCCCATGGAAACCCCCCAGGGCCTGCAGCAGCTCTGCTGACTCAGGCCATCCTTTCTAACAGTGTCTCCCACCCCAGCAGACCCGTTCTCTCCATGCAACCTCTTTCCATCCATGGGTGCTGGGGATCTTCCAATGGAGAATTTTCTCGGATAAGATATCGGATGGCATCTGTCTCTCTGAGCGGACTGTCAGGCTGGCCTTGGACCATGCTCAGAGCTAGTCCTTTCCTCCTATCTCTGGGGACAGCCGTGGGCTGGGGCATGGCCTGTGGGGACCATAGGATGAGATGAGTTTTTTTACTAGAATGGGCTTCTGGCCAGTTTCTGTGTAAAAGAGCCAACCACAGAAATTTGCCTTCCATCATGCATTTGACATTTGGGGTGGTCATGCCTAAGGTGTATGTGTGCTTTAAGTATCCAATATGAAGAGACCTGGGTTGCTGGTAGATTCCTTACAATGACTAGGAGAGCAAAAAAACAAAGTTCATCTGACCTCTGCTGATGCTTGTTAAAGAATCATCCAGGCCAAGTGTTAGGACTGCTAAGGCTGGAGACTCCGGTCCAGAGTGCGCTGAGCTGTGAGTTTGCTAAAAAATAAATAAGGAAAGAGAGGAAAGAAGGAGGGAAGGAAGGGAGGGAGGGAGGGAGGGAGGGAGGAAGGAAGGAAGGAAGGAAGGAAGGAAGGAAGGAAGGAAGGAAGGAAGGAAGGAAGGAAGGAAAGCAGCTCTGGAGAATCCAGACTAGGAGACAACTGAACAGGAGGACCCAGGGAAGAAGACTTCCCCAAGAAACAAAAGCGATGTTTCCAAGCTGCTGGTTCTCACAAAACGCGCTCTATAGCCAAGCATGGTGAGCACTCCTGTAATCCCAGCACTCAGAAGGACGAGGCAGAAGGGTCAAGAGTTTGATGCCATGGGGCTGGGGAAATGGCTCAGCAGTTAAAAGCACTGCCCTTGCAGAGGGCCAAAGTTCAGTTCCCAGTGCCCACGTGACAGCCATACTGTCTGTAACTCCAGCTCCAGGGGATCCAGTGCCCTCTTCAGGCCTACAAGGGCACCAGGCAGGCATGTGGTATACATACACACATGCAGAGGAAACACTCATGCTCATAAAACAAAATAAATATATCTAAAAATTATTTTAAAGAGCTGTAGGCCAACTTGTACTACATAACTAGAATATCTCAAAAATAAAGAACGTGAGACGGTCCAGGGAGACGGCTCAGTGGGCGAAGGGGCTTGCCACCAAGCCTGACAGCGTGGGGTCTGATCCCCAGATCCTGCATGGTAGAAGGAGAGAGACGGTTCGTAAAAGCTGTCCTCCGACCTTCACACGAATGCCCTGGCACATGTTCACTCCTTGGCACACACGTGTACACAAAAATAAATCTGAACACTTTTAAAAGGAGAATGTGAGGAAAGTTTGAAGATTGAAAGAGGGGGAGAAATCTGGATTCTGTCTGCTAGTTTTGATCTGACTCCGAGTATTGGTGATTAGAAACAACCTCCTGTCCTGATTCCAGCAAATGAAGCGAAAGAGTCCTGTGACGGTGAGGAACCTGGAGCATCTGACAGTGTATCAACACAATGCAGTCATCCCCGCCTGTGGGGGACTGGCTCCAACCTGCCACAGACAGTAAAATCCAAGGACATTCAAGTTCCTTATTTAAAAAAAAACCAGAGTAGTACGTTTTAAAGAACTCACACACATCCTTTATTAGTTAAAATTGTATTTTATATTTATAACTAATAATTGTATTTATTATTATTCATGTGATGTGTCATGTGGTGTGTGTGTGTGTGTGTGTGTGTGTGTATTTGAGACAGGGTATTACTCTGTAGTTCAGGCTGACCTGGAATCCACTACCTAGTCTCAGCTGGCTTCAAGTGTATGGAGATCCTCCTGCCTCAGAATCCCAAGAGTTGGGATTATAGGTGTAAGCTACCACTCCCAGTTCAAGCCCTCCAAACTCGTAGCTGTTATAGAATCACTCAAGAAACTTGGCTTCTTTGGGCAGCCAAGATGACTTAGGGGGTGAAGGCAATTGTCACTGACTCCCTGAGTTCAATCCTCTGGACCCACATGTGGAAATAATTGACTCCTGAAAGTTATCCTCTGACTGTCATACACATTCCACGGTGCGCACACAATAAATAAATAAATAATAAATAGGTGAATAAGGAAGGAAGGAAGAGGGGGAGGGGAAGGGAGAGGGAGAAGAAAGAAAGAAAGAAAGAAAGAAAGAAAGAAAGAAAGAAAGAAAGAAAGAAAGAAAGAAAGAAAGGAAGACCCTTTGTCTTCTGGTCTGGGGAGGAATGTTTTCAGTTGTTCATAGTATAGTTAGGCTATGCAGGATCATGACCTTGGGTTTGTTATCTTTATTTGGAAAGTAAATATGATTTAAAGAGATGGATTTGGGTATCATATTGACAAGGGTCGGGCTTGTGATGGTTAATCCCTCAACTTGGAGGGATCTAGAGATACCTACCTGGAGATGGTCAGATGTCTGTGGTAGAGTAGGATCGATGAAAATTTGAGTTTACTATGTCAGTGGTGATAACAATACCCAGATTTCCTCCAACACTTTTCCTTGCAAATTCTGCGCAGTATATATATATATATATATATATATATATAGTCTCTCATTAGCCTGAAGTAGCCTCAAACTTGCCATGTAGCCAATGATGGTGTTGAACTTGTGGTCCTCTTGCCTCTGTCTCCTGAGTGCTGGAATTATAAGTATGTTCTACCATGTACTACCATGCCAGGTCATGCAGTACTGGGTGATACCGTTCCCCGGACTTTGTGTATTCTAGGCAACTGATCTACAGCAGCTCAAACCCCTTACATGGCTTTCACAGGACTATAGCAGGATTCTGTGACCTGTCCTTTTCTCTTGACTCTCCGATTGTGACTTTTGATCCGATTTGATTCAGTAAACACACGCGATAAGTTCTTTCCACGCCTGGCTGCCGTATGGCCGCTGTGGACACAGTGCGTGGATGCTAATGTGGGACAACTCTGGGGTTCTGAGGCTGAGTGCTCAAGAAGATGGTGTTGCCGCTGGTGGAAGAGGGTAGCGAATGAGCGAGTGGGAGCTGGACTGCCGACGTGAGACCGTCAGCTCGTCCCTGGGGAAGTGCTCCTGAGTTCGTTGGAGCTTGAGGAGGGTTGGATCTCAGGCGAGAAGCTCAAGGACTAAATGTAGGCATCTTCCGTGCAAAGGAGAGCCCGCTGGGATGGGTAGGAAATAGGAAGGAAGCCCCAAGGGCTGGACTGTGAAGAGGAATTCAGATAAGGAGGAGAGAGGAGGAAAAGGAGATGTAGAAGGATGGGGCGGCGGAGGAAGGGAAGGAGGAGGAGGAGGAGAGGCAGAGGAGGAGGAGGAGGATGAGGAAGAGGAGGAGGAAGCAACAATGCAAACAAGCAAGACCAATTAAAAGACTAGAAGTGAAGCTCCTTGGTAGAGCATGTGCTTAACATAGGGTGAATGGGAGAATGGGGGGATGAATGAGACCAGGACCAGGACATGAGTTCAAGCCCCAGAACCATTAAAAAAAAGAGAGAGAAAGAAAGAAAGAAAGAAAGAAAGAAAGAAAGAAAGAAAGAAAAGAAAAGAAAGAAAGGAAAGGAAGGAAGGAAAAAGAAGGAAGAAAGAAAGAAAGAAAGAAAGAAAGAAAGAAAGAAAGAAAGAAAGAAAGAAGAAAGAAAACTAAAAGAGTTCCAATATAGTTCACGGAGGAGAATTTTTTTTTCATCTTGATACCGATTAAAATTTTTATTACATTTACTTAGTATGTGTGTTGGGGGGTGTGTTAGGAGGTCAGAGAACCACTTTCCAAAGCCAATTCTCTCCTTCCATGTGTAGGTCCCAGGAATTAAATTCAAGATCCCAGGCTTGGTGGAAACACCCTCACTGCTGACACACCTCACCAGCCATGATTCACTGATTTTTCAGACTGGAGTCTATGTAGTCTGTGTAGTCCAGACAGGCACTAAACCTTAATTTCTTTTTTTGGGTTTGCTCTTGTTGTTGCTTTGTTTTGTTTGTTTGTTTTAGAAGCGTGTCATATAGCCAAGGTAAGACTTAACTCCTGATCCTACCGCCTCCACCTCCCAAGTGCTGGGATTACAGGCATGCACCAGATGTTGCTGCTGTTGATGGTGGTGGTGGTGGTGGTGGTGGTGGTGGTGGTGGTGGTGATTTGGTGCTGAGAACAGACTCAGGACCTTTAACATGAGAGGCAAGAGGTCTCAAGGAGCTGCATTCCTAATCATTGTTTTTTTTTAAGGGACAGTCAACAAATATCAAAGCTTCGTAGCTTGAACCCTAGAAAAAATGGCCCTATGATGTTGGAGGACCAGTCATGCTAATTTGCCCAAGGATGTTTCCGTTTTTGTTTGTTTGTTTTGTATTTATTTTTGTTTGTTTGAGGCAGGGTTCCTCTGTGTAGCCCTGGATGTTCTGGAACTTTCTCTCTAGATCAGGCTGGCCTCAAACTCAGACACCCACCAGCCTCTGCTCCCTGAGCGCTGGGATTAAAGGCGTAGGACACCTGGCCCTGAGTTTTAGCCCTTGTGATGGCTATTCTTGGTTGTCAACTTGACCTCATTAGGACCTAACTAAAACCCAAGCAGTTGGATATACCTGTGAGGGATTTTTCTTAATTAAATCATTTGAAGTGGGAAGACCTATCCTAAATCCAGGTCTTTTGAGGTGGGACGATCCACCCTGAATCTAGGCCTCACTTTCTGAAGGCAGCCTACGGAAAGGACACGGGAGAAGAAAGCTGTTGCTCTTGGCCTGCTTGCCCTTGCTCTCGATAGCAAGTTCATTCCTTCACTGGCATGGAACCTGCTTCTTCAGGATTCTGGCATATAAAGACCAGCTGAGACATCCCAACCTTGTGAACTGAACAACTACTGTGAACTTGAACTTTCCATTAGTGACAGCCATTGTTGAACCAGCTGGCCTGCAGCCCGCAAGCCACTCTAATCTTCCTTCTGTCCATTCTGTTCCTCTAGAGAACCCTGACTATGAGAACCCTGAAGGCTACATCCCAGGAAGTATCTCAGTCCTGGGCAAACAGGATGGTGGGATGCACAAACCTTAAGCTAGATACTAAGAAGCCACAAAGATGCCGCATTTAAGTGAATCAGACTCTGCCTCTGCCACATCCTCTGGGCATGACCGTGGCTCAGACACAGGCCAAGGTCAATAAATGGAACTAGTTGGATGCAGTCTTTGAAAACCTTTGATCACTTTTGAGGTTTTTGGCTTGGAAGCATTTCCTATCATAAAATTCAGTTAGTACAGGTCATGTTTGGTTAAGGTACTGTTTCTCTAAGTTGCCTTCATGCAAGCGATTGCTTTTATTGGAAACCCAGCTGTGAAGATAGAGATGATGGCCTTTCAGAAAAAGAGAGTAAGTTTCTAAATGGATGTACCTGGTAGGGACGTTATGGAAAAATCAGCTTGCTCCATTAAAGTGGGAGGGCCGATCTGGAGGACACCGCAACGGTGTGGGGGACCACAAGGAAAACTGTGGCGACTTCTGAGCCCCAGACCCCTTCTGAAGCCCAAGGGCATCGTGTTGCTAGGCAGCGACGCCAGGTTCCTTCTGCTCTGTCTTACGGTTTACAAATAAGGGGAAATGGAATTGTTTCCATAGTTTTCTCTCTCTTTCCTTTCTTTCTTTTTAAAAAACGTGCTTCTGTCTCTGCTCACTTCTAAGCTGAGGCCTGAAGCTGGCAGTTGTGGGTCAGTTCAGCCTGCGGATGTTTTAGTTGGCCTACCAGGTGTTTTGGCAGTGTTTAATTCGTTGCCAGCATTTAACATGCGGGAAATTTCACATAAAAATCTGAATTTCCTGCTTTTCTTGAAAAATGGGGCGATCTGAGGACTTTGGGGCGGAATGGCCATGGAAGCAGCCAGTGGGGGCTGAGACCCAGCTGTCCTGTTGGGTGCCTGGTCCCTACCTGGATGGCTGCTTTCCTCCCCTATGTGAGACCCAGCCCAAGACTCCACAGAAAATGAGCTTCCAAAATACCTCAGCCATTAGTTCTGAACCACTTGTCCTGACCTGCTTCCAGCTCTACATCTCAACATGTTCCAAATCCTTGGAAGTTCTGACGTCATGACTGACTTCCTGTTTGAGGATTCGACTCATCCCCCTGGCCGGATGCCTGGCATCGTTCCCCCAGTAACCTGTGCTTCCTTCCTGCCCACCCCACCCTGCCCCTCTAAAACCAGAAGACTCACCCAGTTCCCTGCTGCTGGCAGCTGCACAAATCACACCACAGGCCTTTCACTTCCTTCCTTCTTGTATCCATCCTTGGTATTACTTCCCACTCCCCACTTCTTTTAGATTTTACCTGGTGGCCGACTTTCCAACTTCCTCTCCGTTTCCATCTTTGAAATCATTTCTTGGACTTGACCACAAAGTTTTGTCTTAAATCATGACCTCCGCCAAAATACACTTACACTTGACTTACACCTCTTATGAAATCTCCAACTATTGAGATGGCTCCTGGCCTTAGAAATGCATCAGATAGAGCAATGCTGGCTACCGTGACAAACAAAGCTCGCACATTCCAACATCTTAGCATAATGAAAGCCTATTACTTAAGCACGTAAGAGTTGAATGTACTGAGTTTTCCTGGCCTGAAAATGTCTTAATCCATTTTCTACTGTTATAGCAGAATACCCAAGACTGAGTCATTTACAAAGAAAAGTTTATGTTGCTTGCGGTCCTGGAGGCTAGGAAGACCCAGGGCAGGATGGCAACTTCAGGAAAGGGATGATCACTACTCCTATTTATGGCAGAAAAGCAAGAGGACATACAGACACCTGAAGAAGTGACAAGCAAGAAGAGCTAGCTTGGCTTCTAACAACGTGCTTTCACGAAAAATACGTTCACTCCTCTAGATCTAATCACTTCTTAGAGACCCCACCTCCAACTCCAACACAGCAGCTCTCAAAAATGCCAAAATGACAGATTTCTGGGTTTTGTTTTAAGGCAAGGTCTCACGTTGCCCAAGGTGTCCCTCCAACTCACTATGCATCTGAGGATGACTTTAAAACCCCTGGTCTTCCTAACTCTATATCCCCAAAACACTAATTATGGGTGTACACTGCTGCTCCCAGCTCTCTCAGCGTGGGTTTAGACAGGGTACAAACCTTATTTGAAGCATAACGAAAGGCCATGCCCAGTCTCTGATCAGCTAAGGCTCTGATAGGTGGCAAAAAAGCGAGAGTAAGTTAGGGCTTTGTCTGTAGCTCAGTGTAGAGCACTTCCATAGGCAAGGCCCTCGGAACAATTCCCTACACCACACCAGGCAAACATTACCTCCTCACCCAGAGATTATGGCTTACATTCATCCAGCCGTGGTAGGACAGGCCTAGAATCCCAACTCTCAGGAGGATGAGGCAGAAATATCACTGCCTCTAGCTCAGGGCCAGCTTGGGCTATATAGTGAGACCCTGTCCAAGAAAACCAAAAGGAGAGCATGTTGAATGTCTCCCAGCCAGGAAGTGGTACACATCTTTTCCTCTGACATCCCCTGGGTCAAAAGCTACTGATATATCCCCGCCAGAATGTAAGAGATGGGAAGTACAGTCTATGCTGACATGTGACATGTGACACGTCCTGTCATGGAAGAAAGGGTCTGGGTTTTGTGTGGGCAGCACTCCATCCAGGCACCTAGCAGAGGTTCCCTGGCTGGTGCTAGTTCCCATTAGGAGTGGAAAGGAAATGGTATATTTTTCCCTGGCATTAATAGAAGTAGTCAAAACTCCATAGCAACTGCAGAAATTTAGATCAGTCACAGGGGAAAAGGGAGGTGGGAGACTTTGTCAGCTGTCACAACTGGAAGTTCAGATGGCTGAGACGGCCTCAAGTTTAATTGGATCCAGCACCAGCATGAGTGCCAGGTCTCTCTTTCTCTATTTCTCCATCTTCGCTGAGCCTAGGCTCTCTCCTGCTGCTGATTTCTCTCCATATAACAAGGAAGAGAGCTGACAGCGGCCCTGAGTTGCTGTGTTCCGATTCTGTGCTCTAACAAGTAAAAGTTCCTCTTCCTTCAGCTCCAGGCTTAAATTATTTTAAATAAACTTTTATTATTAGCATGTGTGTGTGTGTGTGTGTTACACGTAGTGTGCACGGGGAGGACAACAAGGAGAGTTGGTGCTCTCCTTCCACTGTTACAAGTATTCCAGGAATTAAATTCAGGCTGCCAGGCTGAAGCAGCAAGCACCATTAACCTCTGAGCCATCTCTCTCAAGCTAGCTCCAGGTTATAAAAACCACCAAAAAGACTGGCCTGGCAGGGATCGTACATCTACCAAAGAGTCAGGTGACCTGTGAATTCCTTTCCTTTCCCATCACACTGAAGGAAGCTCATGGACAGGCCAGATAAAGTTTTAAATACCTGACACAAGATGCAGACTTTCCCTGACCCAGTTATTGCCTGGCCTAGAACCCAGTCCCCTAACAACAGGCCTACACCACCAGTGCAGAGTTGCTGTACGTGATCACAGTTACAGTTGCAATTACTAGAAGGGTGTGATAGCCAGCTTCCAGTCACTGTTACAAAATAACTGAAGTAGACACCTTAAAGGAGGAAAGCTCTGTTTTGGCTCACAGTCTGGAGGGGTTCAGTCCATAGTCACTTGGCTCCGCTTAGTACAGACTGGCCTGTGCTAAGGTGGGCCATCATGGAATGACATGGCAGAACAAAGCTGCTCACTTCAAAGCAGCCATAGCTAGAGAGAGCCAGCCAGCCAGGGTCTGGGATGAGGTAAACCCCTTTAAAGTTACACTCCATACCTCCTGGCTTTTCACCACTTCCCAATACCGGATTCAGCTAGGGACCGAGCTTCTACCACATGACTCTCTGAGAGACTATTCCAGATCCAAACTGTAGCAAGGACTTAATAAGATCTTCATCATTTTCTGAGATGTCACCAGAATTGAGTGAGGCCTATTGATAAGAAAAAGTTCCACCAAATGGATATCATTTCCATAATGAAATACCAATGGGAAATTCATGGTTTTCAGGCAGGAGTTTACTTCAAACGTTGGAGTAACTCATTTATCCAGCCAACAAGCAGTTTTATTAAGCACCTGTGATGTGCCTAGTTAGGAATCAGTGTTGCACCTGCAATAATGGCTAAGTTCAAGTCCTCCGTAAGTTCAGACTTACAGTCTTTCCTTTGTAAAAAAACAGTCACAGCAAGATGTGATACCAAGACCAGCACTGGAAGCCGTGTGATGATTGGGCACAGTGGTCCACACGAGGCAAGAGAGCTGCAGAAAGTTCCAGGCCAGCCTGGACTATCTGTCTTCAAAAGACAGTAGATAAGTAAATGATGGATAAATACATTTCGTTACATTAACGGCAATCCTGAGTCCTGAGCATAGTTCCCAGGGATTCCTATGGACTGTGGTTTTAATCTCCCGCTGAAACTCAAGTTTGGTTTTAGATTTTTGTCTGTATGCTTGTTTGGTTTTTGTTTTTGTTTTTCGAGACAGCATTTCTTTGTGTAGCCCTGGCTGTCCTGGAACTTGCTCTGTAGACCAGGCTGGGCTTGAACACAGAGATCTGCCTGCCTCTGCCTCCCAGCTTGGTTTTGGTTTCTAATCAGTTTGGGGGTGAATATACAAAGTAATAGGTTTCATTATGACAGTTTTAAACACATGTATCATTACACTTTGTTCTCCTTTCCCTCACTGCCCTCCCACTGTGCACCACACTTGCCTTTCTGGATTGTTCCTTCCAGTTAGCTGCCTCTTCTGCTTCTTATGGCACAGACTCCATTACTGTCTCTAGTTCCCACCTCCCTAAAGATCGATTCTTAGCCCTTTTAGTTTCATGACCTCTGCATACGCATGTGTGTATATATCAACACACATGTACATATATGTATACACACATGTATAATTTTAAATTTAGATTCTGCATGTGAGAGTAAAATACAGTATTTGTTTTGTGAGTCTGTTTCATCTCAATCTAACATAATGATTCCCAGTTCTCCAGCCTCCTAAAAGTGTCATGGTTTCATTTCTGTGTGTGTGTGTGTATGTGCATGTGTATGTTCGTGCGTGTGTGTGTGTGTGTGTGTGTGTGTGTGTGTGTGTGTGTGTACATGTTTGTGGAGGCCAGAGGTCAACCACCAGCGTCATTCCTCGGTGCCATCTACCTCGATTTGAGTCAGGGTCTCCGACTGGCCTGGAACTCTGGGCTAATTTAATTGCCCAGAAACTCCCAGGGATTCTCCTGCGTCTGCCTCCCCCAAACTGACATTATGTGTGTTTCTCCACACGTGGCTTTTTCAAATTTTATTTTTTATACCTATTTTATGTGTATGAGTGTTTTGCCTGCATGTATGCATAGGCACCACAGGCATGCCCGGTGCCCTCAGAGGGCCAGAAAAGGGTGTGTCAGAAGCCCCTGGAACTAGAGTTATGATAATGAGCTGCCGTATGTGTGCTGGGGGAGAAAACCTGGGTCCTTAGCAAGAGCAGTAAGTGCTCTCATGAGCCATCTGTTCAGACTCTGCCCCTTTAAAACCAAAAACTTGGCTTCTGGAGATTAAAACTCAGGTCTTGATGTTTGCAAGGCAAGCACTCTACAGTCTGAGCCACCTCCATAATAGTCTTCTTTATAGCTGAAAAAATTCCATTGTGTATGTATATCAGCTTTTGGCTTTCCATTCATCGGTTGATGGATACCTAGACTGCACTTCCTGGCTGCTGTGAGTGGAGCAGCAATGAGCACAGATGTGCAGGAGTCTCTGTATGTGGGAGGGGCTTGGAGTCCTTTAGACAGATGCCTTGAGAGAGATACACCACTCAAGAGTGGAGCAGCTTGGTCACGTGATAGGGTCTTTGTTTTTTGCATTTATAATTTTTTTTTGAAGAGGCAATTTCCATGGAGGCTGTACAAATTTACATATCCGCCAGCAGCAAATAAGAGTTCCTCTTTTCCCTCATCTTCTCTAGCATCTGTTTTCTTGGTACTAGCCATTTTTTTTTTTTCCCCCTGGAGTAAAATGGAATCTCAAAGCAGTTTTAATTTGTATTTCCCTTATGGCTTTGGATGTTGAACACTTTTTGAAGTCGTTTTGGCAATTTGTGTTTCTCCTTTTAAGAATCATCTATTTGGTTCTTCAACTAAGTTTTTGACTGGATGATTTGTTTTCTCGGTGTTTGATTTTTGGAGTTCCTTCCATATCCTAGACATTAATCCATCTGATAGATAGTTGGCAAAGATTTTTGCTCCCGTTCTGTAGGCTGTGTCTGCACACACTTGCTGTGCAAAGCCTTTTAATTTCATGGAAACCTATTTGTCAATTCTTTTTAAAAAGATGAGTCGTGTGTGTGTGTGTGTGTGTGTGTGTGTTGTGTATGTGTGTGTGTGTAGGCACATGTGTGCTACAGCATGTTTGTGTGGGCCAGAGGACATCTTTTGACAAGAGGTCCTCTCTTTTCCACCTTGTTTTTAAGACAGAGCCTGTCTTGTTTGTGCCATTGTCCTGTGCATACTAGCGCTTCTGACTGAGTGTCCTGTCTCCATTTTCCGTCTAGACACCAGAGGCTGGAGGTTACAGATGCACACCACTGCATGCAGCTTTTTCTGTAGTCCCAAACTCAGCTCCTCAGGTTTGTGTGACAAGTGCTGTCACCCACTGAGCCATGTCCCAGCATCCTCGTCTGTCAGTTCTTAGGATTATTCCTTACGCTATTCCACTAGAACTTGTGTCGGAATGTAATCATTTCCAGTGGGATTGTACCTTTTTTAGAGGAGGAAAGACCTGAGACAGTATGCTCCATCTCACCATGTGCCACCCAGCAGCATCCTAGAACTGCAGATTCCCACCAACAAGAAGACTGCCTTACCCACTGTTCTATTGCTGTGAAGAGACATCATGACCACTGCAGTTCTTAGAAGAGAAAGCATTTAATTGGGGCATGCTTATAGTTTCAGAGGCTTAATCCATTATCATCATGGTGGGGAGCGTGGTGACATGCAGACAGGCACTGGAGCAATATCTGAGACCTTTATATCTTTAACCAGACAGGGTTAGGGGAAACTGAGCCTGGTATGGGCTTTGAAACCTCAAAGCCCACCCTGAGTGGCACACTGCCTTCAACAAGGCCACACCTCTTAATCCCTTCAAACAGTTCCCACTCCCTGGTGACTAAGCATTCAAATGTATGAGCCTATGGGAACCATTTTTATTCAAAACACCACAAAAGTCCTCGCCAGATCTGGCCCCTCTATCTTGCATCTCCAGAACCATGACCTGAATAACCCTTTATCCTTTGTAAATTAGTCTGCAGTATTTAATTATAGCAACAGAAAGCAGACTAAGACATGAAGAATGAGAGGAATTTTCTGATATGTTCAAGAAAGGAAGATAAGAATCAGCAGCAAATAGCAGCCAGGACATCTTAGAAGTCATGATGTATGACCAAGCACTTCTGGAGCTAGGTACCCATGGCATGTGACCTTACTGAGTTACTATGGGAACTAGCAACCCTCTAAAATCTTGAATTACTACTTGGGCTTGTTCAGAGAAATTTTCCCATTTTTTCCCCTAAGTAATAGCAATTGTTTTAAAATGACAGAAACTTGCTTTATATTTACAAAT
>JAMJFZ010003853.1:0-25000 GCA_026225945.1 Cricetomys ansorgei | reverse complement strand
TGGAGATTTAGGAGGATTCAGGTTCTCAGGCTTGTGTGACTAGAACTTCTTTCCACTGAGTCATCTCGCTGGCCCTTCACCTTTCTCTTAACTCCTAGGTTTTCTTAGGCCAATGTTCCCAAAGTCTAATGCGCATATCTAGTGGCACATGAGAGGGGTTTGCGTGGTTTCACAATGTCAATAAATACGTATTTATTTTAGTGTGTTCTGGGAAGAATAGTACCATATCAAATCTAATTTCATGCATTGGTGACTTCACAAATATTCTTGTTTATAGCAAGGCTAGAAAGGGTAGCGATTGCTATGGCAAGCCACAGTAATTAATTTAATGAAAATATGAAATAAATAACAGATGGATAGCACACAGTGTTGGCAAAAATCACGAGGATGGTATTCAAATGACTGAAAATTAGAAACCCTTTCCTAATTACGAATTCTGAGCCCCCTTGCTGTAGGGACAGGAAGGAACAAGTTGAGATCATATGATCTGCCTGTGCCTACACCAGATCTCCATGCCCAGAGACCACCATCCTTTTGAACTCCTGCTATTACTGAAGAGTCAACAGTGTTGTGACATCCTAGAAAGAACACCCAGAACCTACAGCTTGTCACGTGTCAAGACTCGGAAGAGCTCCTCAACAGGACCAAGGGGCGGAGGAGGAGGAGGAATTGCAAAACGAGCCTGGCTCCCGGAACAGCGAGCGCGCGTCTTCAGCACACAGCTATCAATTCAGAAATACCAGGCATAGGTGTGTTTGCTATGGAGGCATAACAGCAGTGAGAGGAAGGGTGTGACCTGGGATTATTGTCCTCAAGGGGAAAAAAACTGACAACGTCATCTCCCCGGAGCCCCAGTTAAGAGTCACAAGCCCCAGACACACTAACAAAATAAACGGAGGGCTTGGAGCCGCTGAGAATCTCTGTCCTTGTTCTCGTCCTAAAGACTTCAGGAGAGATCCTGCAGATATATGACTCTAATATAATGAGTACAAATTGCAAGCACTCAGAAGCTATGCCGTGATAATACTTAATTGCAACAGCAAGAGATAAGATGAGAAGCTGGACTAGAGGACATTTAGAGAAAAAAAAGTCTAATAGGCAAGTGACTCCTGACGGCCGGTCTACAGGCCAATGTCCAGCTATCTACAGAACAACCTCCGCTGTGCCGCCTGTCTTGTGAGGAAGACGGCAAATCCTTTAAAATTAGTGATTCTGCATGAGTCTGCAGTCTCTTACTACCCAGGAGGCTGAGGTAGCAGGATTGCTTAAGCCCCAGACCTGGAGAACAGCAGGGCAATACCTCGAGACTCCTCAGAACAAGGTAACATTTCTCACATAGCTAACATAGCATTGACAGGCAACACCCAGAAAGTATCCTAGTTCAGGCTGGAGGTGAGTTTCTGGGGTTCATCTTAACAGCTGTTCAAATGTTCGGTCAAGTTTGCAAACTACTTTTGGAGCCCTGGAGTCTTGTTCTGTAGTCGCTTTCCACCATAGCCCATCAGCTCAGCCTTGCTCGGTCCTCAGTGACTGCCAACTCCAACAGCTTTCCGGCTTCTCTCTCTCCTCCTTCTCCCTCCCTCCCTCTCTCTCACGTTTTTGAGTCAGAATCTCACATGTCTGTTGCTCAGGCTGCCCTGGAACTCACTAGAGAGTCCAAGCTGGACTCAAACTTGTGGTAATCCTCCTGCTTCAGCCTGCTGGGCTTACAGATGATCACTACCACATCCAGCTTTGTTTCTCTGTGAACACTGCAGCCAAATCAATTATTGTAAAGGACAAGAAAATCATATAGTAAAATGAAAAATGGATCAGAGAGATCACTAGGCAGGAAAGGTGCCTGCCGCCAACGCTGATGACCCGAGTTCAATCCCCAGGACCCACATTGTGGAAGGAGAAAAATGACTCCCTCAGGTTGCCCTCTGACTGTGTTGGCTTCATGTTAAGGATGTTTGATTGCTCATGATCCGCCCCTGCCCACTGCTTTTTGGCAGAACCAGGCCTTTGGATGAGAGGGCAGAGTTTTTGTATCAATAGAACACCCAAGGAACTTCTGTATCAAAACATCTGAGATCAGACGACCAGGGTTCCACTGTCCAGGATGGAGCTTGCCATGACAGGTGGCTCCCTCTCCTGAGGTCTGGCAGGGTTTGCGTCTATGAAAACGTCTCCTTGTCTTTCTTGCTACACAGCAGCGTACTGATATGCTCAGGACATCTTGATGAGTCAGGAAATCTTAGTTACAGATAACGCATTTCGAAATTTTAAATTAGCATGCGATCTTCATTTGTACATTTTATTTTAAAAAGCTATGCAAATTCCAAAAGTTTATAGATAAAATGAGGAGACAGTCTTGATTCTAGATTGATCTGATGGTAAGACTATCAGAAAATTTCCTTTTTTTTATCTTCCCCTCTCCCTCTGCCATAGTTACTAGTTCCAGTTGCCAACTGGCCATTGCTTTCTGGGGCCAAAGTCACCAGAGCTTTCTCTTTTGTTCCCCAACAATGAAGAGAGGTAACCAGTAGTCATTTCTCCTCTGAGACAAAGAACAAGACCGGTCCTACAATCTGAAAAATCTCAGCTTCATATTGTTGTTAATATGAATTGTTAAGGCATTGTTAATAGCTTACCTGCAGGCAAAAACCATGTATCTCTTCTAAGACTCAGTCTCTTCATACGATGGGAACAATAAAGCCAGATCCCATCCCCAAGACCCGATCTAAGATGACTTGGACTCTTGGAATTTTCTTCACAGTGCCCAGTGGGTTACTGTCAGGATCAAATGCTCTAAAAGCCACGGAATAGTGCCTGGCACTAACATACGGCTCCACATCAGTTCTCTCCCTTGCCCTTCAATACTCCCTTCCCTAGCACTGTCCACTTCCACCCCAGACCTCTGATTGCACCATATAAAGTGAACACGTGTGTCTGCGGGCATGGAAGCACAGACTCTTCTACAAAAACTTATTCTGTGTGCTTATTTGCTCATTTGCCTAACCAGTAGTTATAGAGAACCCTTCTGTGCCAGGCACTGTGACAAAGTTCCCTGTTCTCATGGACTTACTCTCCCGGATGGGAGCACTTTCAATGACAACCCAAGGACAGCCAGGGAAGGGGTAGAGAATGAGTGTTATGCGGACCCACTAAGTGAGAGAAAGTACCTCTGAAAAGGCTACCTCTGAAAAGGCTGCCTCTGTGATCCAAAGGAAGAGAAGGAGCCATGTCCAACCCAAGCCGGACGGGAGAATTGCCAAAGTCCTAGGCAGGGCCTAGGCAAGTCTCCACCACTCACTGAGCTACTTCCCCAGCCAGAGGGCAAAGGTCAGGATCAGAGTCTGGGGAAGGGGTGTCGAGGGCCATGTGGGGCCAGGAAGGTGGCAAAATGCCCCTTAAACAGTCCAAGAAGTAGGCCAGAGAAACAGATGATGAAGATAAAACTTTCAGACAGGAAGTAAATTGGAGCAGAAGAGACTCGAGTTAAAAGCAAAGTCCACAGAGACGATCCTCAGGCTACAAGTGGAGTTAAGAAATGTGGCAAAAAAGCAGCTGTGCCTTATTCCTTATTGGCCCTTGACTCCATTCTTATTTAAGCATCTGGATTCTCTGTGGAACCCTTGCTACCTATGTAGTGAAGTATTGTCTTGAAGTCTGTTGTACATTATAATAAACTTTTATTTGAAAGAGTACAAAGCCCTAAGGCAAGAGTAGCTCAGAGTGTGCGGGGCACCCAAAGGTCCTTGTGGTAAGGAGAGTGCAAGCGAGGGGGTGGTAAAGGAAAGATCAGACTCTGCAGGCTGTTGCCCATGGTGAAGAGCTGAGACTGGACTATGACACACTGGAAATGACGAAGCAAGATGAGAAAGGGACGGGATGCAGTTTCTATATAAGAACATCACTCAGAATGCTACGGTTTAAATAGATCAGGATGGCAGCAGGACTGTGTGGCACCACACACACACACACACACACACTCACACACTTACACATACACACACTCTCACACACAAACTCACACATACACACACTCTCATACACACACACTCACACACACACTCACATACACACACACTCACACATACACACACACACTCACACATACACACACACACTCACACATACACACACTCTCACACACACACACTCACACATACACACACTCTCACACACACACACACTCACACATACACACACTCTCATACACACACACTCACACACACACTCACACACACACACTCACATATACACACACTCACATACACATCACATACTCACACGCACTCACTCACATACACACTCACACTCACACACACATCACATACACACACTCACTCACATACACATCACATACTCACACACACACATCACATACTCACACATACACACACACACACACACACACCTGTATGCACACATACAAATACATATAATACAAGTAGTTTCAAGATTCACCTTCTCAACACCGTCACCTAGGGGATTAAGTCTCCAGCATGCGCACTCGTCAGGATGTGTTCAAATCTCCTAGACTCAGGAGGGAGCACAGAGGCGCTCCATTCGGGAACAGTCGGGCCATGTCACCTGCCTCAGAATCACTGGTCTCCTCCTCAGCTACACAGTACGGCTACCCTGGACACTGCTGACTAAGTGCCAGAGATCCACTGCCTCCACAGACCACTATCACCGTACCGACAGAAGCCCCGTTGGCCATGAGCTTTCAGAGTGGGCAATGTCTAGCAAACTACCCAGAGCCCTGGGCCTCCACTGTCTTGCTGCTGCACGTCCTTTCCCAAGCCAGTTGAACGAGAAACCTTCCTCTGCGAAGTCAGTCAGCTCCTCTCTCTTCTCTATTGAAGTAATCTGTCTCTCCACCCCCTCCCCACACTCTGGCACCATGACCAAAGGAGAGGGGAATGAGGGAACCCAGACCTGAGCACCGTGGGCAAGGAAGGGAGGATTCTGGGCCTCCCCTCATCTCTCTGCCTATTGGTCTAGCAGGTTTTTGAACCCGGGGTCTCTGATTACAGCCTTCCAAAAGCCACGGCAGTAAACTGATGAGCTGTCTGTCCAGTCTACCAAGTTCACTTGCGTTACCAGAGAATCTTAGAATTTTAGGGGCTGTGGCGTGGATAGCTTCATTCTAATTTAACCATGGTTGGCAAGGAAGGGACTGGACACTAAATATAGTCAATTCTATATTTCTGGGGCGTTCCTAAAAGTTGAAGAGGGTGGAAGGGAACTTGATCACTCTCTGTGCTGTGTCGTGCTGTGCAATTTATAGTTCCTACGAATCCTAGGAAATTTATCTTCATTTGGACAACAGGAAACTGACAGCCAAAAAGATAAAAGTACAGATGTTACGGAAGTAACCAACCACTTTCTAGTTGTATTCAAGGTCCATTCCATGAGACGGAACCGGTACATGACACTGCTGAAGCGGCCAAGAACCTGAGACTGGATAGATCATGGACCGAGGGGAAAAACCTTATTCTACCCTTCTGCTAAAAACAAACAAACAACAACAACAAACAAACAACAACAACCACCGTGATAAAGGGATTCCTAATGGTATACTGCTATTTCCATAGAGAAGAGCATTGCTCAGCCCTCATCAGGGAAACTTCTTTTTGCAGTAGATGGAAATTAACAAAGAGGCCACAACGGGACAACGTGCGGAGAGTGAGAGCCTTTGAAGTAGTCCCTGTCCTAAATGGGGTGTCTTCATCAAACCCCTCTCCTCAAGGCTCAGGGATCTGTTTGCGAGAGGAGGAGGCAAGACGGTAAGAGCCAGAGGTGCTGGATGACTCCAAGGAGAAAGCATCTTCAGACACAACGGGACTGATGCACATGCGAATTCACAGAGACTGGCAGCACGCACAGGCCCTGCACAGGTTCAGAGCAGACAAGATCCCAACGCTGAGAAGGGGGAGGTGGGCACAAAATCCCCTAGCCAAGAAGTTATCTGCGATTGACACCTGCTGGGAGAGGGGAAACCAGTTTTTCCAACGGAGTGTCACTGAGTGTCTGACCACTCTCCAGGGCAGGCCTCGTGTTCAGGAGTCGTTGGCCAACACAAAACAGATTCCATGCTTTTTGTGTGATTTTTATTTTGACATTTTTTTTGTCTTATTGTTATATGTTTTGAGTTTTCTTCCTTCCTTCCTTCCTTTCTTCCTTCCTTCCTTCCTTCCTTCCTCTCTCTCTCTTTTTCTCCCTTTCTTTCTTTCTTTCTTTCTTTCTTTCTTTCCTTCTTTCTTTCTTTTTCCCTGAAACAAGAGAGAGAAAAAACCATGAACTTGGTTGGGTAGGGAAGTAGAGAGGCTCTGGAAGAAGCTGGGCGCGGGGGGGAAGCATGATCAAAATACATTGTATGAAAAAATTTTAATAATAAACATTTAGAAGATATAGTAACTTCACCAAAATTACATGGCTAGCCTGTACTGAGGGCCTGGTGAGAATCAAGGTCTGCCACACAGTGCATCCTTCTTGTGTCCTTCTCTAGCATATTCCTCCAAAAGAGGGAAAGTTAGCATCACCTCCTTTCCCATGAGGCCGAAAGGATGTTGGCATAGCTCTCCAGTTCCTGACTCTCCTCGTCCACCGCTTAGTGGGCCCTTGAGCCTCACCTGTGGCTCCCTCTTTCCTCCCCATGGTATTGAGGTCTGAACCCTGGCATTTTGCAAGCCAAGCAACTTAAATGCTCTACTACCAGATGATATCTGGAACCATCTTTTTTTTTTACCTCTAAAGGTTTTTACTAGTGTATATTAATTGTATGTAACCATGGGTTTACTTATGGTGTTTTTATAGGTGTATTGTTTTGATCATATTCACACAGACCCAACGTGACCTCTCTTCATTCCTGATAGTGCTCTTCCTCTTCCCATTAATCCCTTTTGTGTTCATATCTTTTTGTTTGTGTTGTTTTGAATGTTATTTTGTTTTGTTTGTTTGATGGTAATCCAGTGAGTTTCATTAGGGTTGTTTACAGGACCATGGGCAGAATCCTACCTGGGGTTGTTTAGCCTAGGCAGAACCCTAACTAGGCTAGCTGCACAGTTCAGATTTACAGAAGTGTGGGCACCCTAACAGTGGCTACACTGAAAAAAAAAAGTATCTCCCTCCCCCGCACCCATGAAATTTTTATAAATTCCCAAGGAGGGATGGGTGCTCATGAGTCCCTTCTCTTTCTTATTTTAGGACAAGGTCTCACCAATAAGGACGAGTTCAAGCTGAACTTGAGCTCGCTCTGTAGCCAGGGCAGTCCTTTGTGTCCCTCCTGCTTCAGCCTACAGAGAAGCTGGGATTACAGGCCCGTGACACCAGGCTCAGCCACCCAGACTTTTCTAGCCCCCTCTCTCCTCTTCCTTTCCATGCTTCCTACAAATCCAGACCAGAGTATTAAGAAAAAACCATACACGGCTACGGCTACTTAGACGTTGGCTGCTTACTGTGATGGAGAGGTGGAGGGAAGAAACTGCTTTCTCTTGTATCTTGAAGTGTTGATGATTGCTTTGCCTGGGGTACTGTGATTTTGCATGCTGACTCCTCAACAGCCAGAAATTTCCCAGCTGCTCCAGGCCTGCAGTGATCTCTCCATGATAGAGTGCCCACAGAATTAGCATTTACCTAGGGAACAGTCTTATCCTGAAATGTGTTCTCATCACCCGTCACATACAGACGCATTACAGCTAATCACCGCCACCAACCGCTCACGCCAGTTAACTGAGGGGTTATGTTTCATTGCCTCACTGTGGTTCCCACCTTACCCCAAATTGCCCAAAACACAGACAAACACATCTGTTTTTAACAAGTTCTCCTTGTCTGCCTGATTGGCTCACCCTCCTGCGTGTGAAAACCTCTCTGCTAATATCTAAAAGGCAGCACCAGTTCTTGGCTCTTGGAGCTAGCGTCCCTACCTCAGGTGCCCCACCACACCCTTCATGCTTATCTTAGTTAATTCTTAATGACAAACCTACACAGCGTTGTTCCGGTGCACGGCTAAGGAAATTGAAGGTCTGCACCAATGTAACATAGCAAGGAGCAGAAATGGGATCAGGAGGGAGGCAGGTGGGCCACCACAGAGCATCTTCCATGTCTTTGGCTTCCTTCCTCTCCACCAGAACGACACTCTGCAGGTCACAGGCTTGGTTTGGTCTCCCTTATAGGCCTAGCCAGAATCCTACCTCGAGCAGTTAGTTACACTGTAAATGTTTGTTCAGTGAATTGTCAAAGGAAGTTTACCCTGATTACTGATTGGGTGAGAACCCGTACTGGAGAAAAAGGAAGTGTTTGCACAGAGATAAGGCCTGTGTGGCTGGTGGTAAGCCCTGTGCCCTGAGCCAGTGAGCAAGAGTGAGCAGTGGGCAACAGAGGGCCCTGTGTGGGGAACTGTGTCCTGACCGCGAGGAAGGAAGGCTCAGAGGAGCCAAGAGACTTTGGATGTAGTAGGAAACGGAGGCTTGGCTACTGTTGGCATCTAGGCCTGTGGGTTCTTCCCACCAGAGGGAACTACAGAGAGGGAAAAACGAAGGCGCAGCCTCTCAATAGACGCGAGTGTACCTGGGGTTATGGGCGAGACCAGCTGCGGTGCTGTGTAAGGGGCCTCTGGATGGAGATGCTGGGGGTGGAGACTGAACCCAAAAGAACGTGACGGTACACGTGGGACTCGCAGTACCACAGGAAAATGGAGGAGTACGGTCAGGCTCAACACCGCTGAGAAGAGGGCTTTTTCCCAGAGGGAGCAGACCAAGAGGAGGATGGAAAAGCACGGCATGGGAGATGAGAGATAAACTGTTGTTAAAGAGACCTGTGCGGTGGTGTGAGGCTTAGGGACTCAGCTGTCTGGGCCAGAAAGGGGCAAAGAAAGCCTTTGGGGTAACAGAGAACAGGGTCTTCGTGGGGGGTAGGACCCAAACAGATGCTTATTCTCACTTCCGGGTCCCCTGGCTGCAGACTTTGAGCTTGTTTGAGTTCCTGTTTGGTTTCTGTCGGTGTGATAAACCATGGCCAAAAACAAACTTGGGGAGGAAAAGGGTTTATTTCATCTTACAGTTTGTAGTCCATCCTGAAGAGAAGCCAAGACAGGCAGGCACTCAAGGTTGGAGCTTGAAGTGGAAACCACTGAGGACTGCTTACTGGCTTGCTCTCAGCCTCAAGGTCACTACCTGTCAGCTACCTTGCCTATCCAGCTCAAGCCCATGTGCCCGGGGATGGTACCTCCCACAGTGGGAGGGATCCTCCTCCATCAATTAGCAAGGAAGAGATGCCCCACACAGGCCAGTCTGATAGAGGCAATTCGTTAGTTGAGGTCTCCACTTTCCAGGTGTGGCAAGGTGCCAACCAAGATCAGCCATCACACTGTCTGATCCTCAATTTCCTTATCCATTAGGGGAAAGAGTGCACGGTAAGCATGAAACGAGACCTGAAGAAATCATTACTAAGGCCCTATCAGCTACCAACACGAGAAACGTTCAAGCTCATTTTCTAAAGCGGTGCGATATTTGCACAGAGCATATATGCACGTCCCTACATAATTCAGGAAATCTCTAGATTAGCTATACTACCTGATATAATGTAATTGTTTCATAAATATTTATTACACTGCATTGTTTTCAGAACGACAAGGGAGAAGGTCTGTTCATGTCCAGGACAGATGCAATTACTTTTGCATTTGCATATTTATCTATCATCCATGGTCAGTGGAGTCCACAGATATGGAACCTGTGGGCATGGAGGGCCAGCAGTACAGAACTTAGCCCAGCACGTGGAAGGAAAAAAAGATCATAACAACATTAATCATCACTGATGGCAGAAAGATCAGAGTAAGCTATTAGGAGGGAGGGGTCTCACTGTAGTAAGAAAATAAATCCCCTCAACTTCTCCTGTTTCACAACCGCATAAAATTTTTGGGATCATGGGCCAGACCCTCTTCTATGACATTTAAGTGCTTTATTTCATTTATTTCTCACCAGTCTTAAGAAATAGGTACTCCAATCATCCCTGTTTACATGAGGAAGCAGATAGGGTGGGTTCAGGAAAGCTAATCTAAAGTCACAGAGCTAGTGCATGACAGAGGGTGGATTTGGAAGGTAGGAGAGTTCCAGTATTCTGACTCTATTCTGACTCCATGGCCCCACACTTAGGTCCTGACTTCCATCAGCTTAATAAAAGGTAAAACATCTAGAGATACAGAATGGTCATCTCACAGGTGGCTTAGGGTCAGGCCGCACCTCAAATACTTTGGAATCTCCAGGAAGATGGCTCAGTGGTTAAGATCACTTGTTTACCTGTGCAGAGGACCAAGATTCAGCTCCCAGAACTTACGTGGTGGCTCATAACCACCCGTAACTCCAGTTCTAGGATGTCCAATGCCCTCTTCTGACTTCTGTGGATATCAGACACACACACACACACACACACATACACACACAGGTAAAACACTCATAAAAACCTAAAAATATATATCTCCCAGGGTTATGATTTAAATTGCACAGCTCTGGGAACTCTCCCAGATAGCCTGATTTATTGGTAGAAGTGTTGGGGGCTGACCCAGCAAGGACAGAAATTAATATTTTTTTAGCTAACTCTAAGTAAATGGATTCTGGCATGTGTATGTGTGTGTATATATATATATCTGTATGAGTGCAAGCAAGCGTATGCCACATGCCTATATGGAGGTCAGAGGATAATTTTGGGGGGGACAATTTCCCGGCCACCTATGGAACGCTGGGGTTGAATTCGGGTTTCCGGCCTGAGTGCAAGTACCTCCCACATGTTAACCCACCTTGAAGGTCCTCCTTAGATATTCTGATGCGGGCTATCCAGACCTGAGGAGGGAGGAAAACATGGCAGGGCAGGAGTAAACGGAAGGCCCAGTGGAGCAGGTGAGTGCTGTGACAGGAGGTGACCCCTTCTGCACGTGGACTTTGAGGATGGGTAGAATTTGGTACAACCCTGCACCCTTCTCTATTTGGAGGCTGTGTGGGTTAATTGTTTCCCCTGAAAGACATGTGGGAGTCCTGATTTCTAGAATCTTCGAAGGTGGCCCTATTGGAGATAAAGGTCTTTGGAGATATGGTTCACTTCAGAACTTTGAGGCCATTCTAGATTATTGGGTGGGTCCTAAATCCGGTGACGCAGGCCCTTGAGATGCAAAGAACAGGTACCGAGAGGCGAGAGAAGGCTACGTGAAGACAGAAACCGAGATTAGAATGGGGAAGCCACAAGCCAAGAACTGCCTGGAGCCATGAGAAGCTGGAAGAGGCTGGAAGGAGTCTCCCCTTGGCCCTCGGAGGAATGGCGTCTCTGCCAATCCGAGAGGAGACGTTTCTGGTGTTTAAAGCTATACAGTTTGCAGGGTTTTGTTTCTTTTTTTGTCGTTGTAGCTATGCTAGGAAACTAGTACAGAGGCTTGCATCCTAGGCACACATTTCCCTGGAGAGGTCTCTGAGATGAGACTGCCTGCAGGCAGACGGGACTCCAGGACCTGGAGGATGGCGGCACTCACAGCTGTCAGCGATGAAGTGTGCTGGTGGTGCCTGTGTGGGCTTATTGCTCCTCTTCTCTTTGGATGCAGGGACGTGTTTTGCTTTGGATCTTTTTTTTTTTTTTCCTTTTTTCTCTCTCTTTTGTTTGCAAGACAAGGTCACACTGCAGCTCAGGCCTTGAGCTGTCCATGTAGCCTGGGCTGACCTTGAATTCCTGCCTCAGCCTCTTGAATGCTAGGACTATTGGTGTAAACCAGCCCTCCTGGTTTAGAAACAGATTTGTTAGAAATTAAAGAAAAGCTTGGCCCTGCCCCTGGCTTCACAAATTACAAAGAAGGACGTCAACAACATCTAGGACATACAACATCAGTCCAAAGTCTCTGGTTGAGTGGGAGAGCCACAGCCAGTCCATACCACTAAGCCCTGTTTTGAATGTTACTTTAGATTCACTACAAAAATGGTTACCCCAGTTGACCCGTTGACCGGTTTTTTGTTTTTTTTTTTTTTTTGTGGGTAGTAGGTTTTGACCTCTAGCCTAGAGACTTGAATGATTCCTTCCCTCTAGTAGGGATTTTTGCTTTGGGGATGAGAGTTGTACCAGCTTCAAAAGCGTCATTCAAAATGCAGAAGCTGGCCATCTGTAGAGCAGACAGCACTGGCTGTGGTTCGTGAAGCTTCAGAACGTATGTCTTCACAGAAGTTATTAATACTTCCTTTGTTCACGTGCCACAGCGATTTTCTGCAAGCTACAAGAAAAAGATTTCCCTTGGGGCCTTGGAGAGCTCTTCCTCCTGCCCTGAAGCCCTGCTTCACACTCCTCCCCACACACCAGCACTTAGGCTAGGGGCGAGGGACCTGCAGTAGCGGGAAATGGACCTTGTCTTCGAGCTAGTATTGCAGACACTCCTTACCAGAGGATGAATTTCGCATTGCATTCTAGGTGAAAGGGTGGCAGGGCTTCAGCAGGAGAAACAGGATATAAACCAAACAGGGAACTATTTACTGAGAAAGGCATTGAGATTTTAGGGACTAAAATGGCAAGGGGCAAGGGCTAGCTAGTTGGATTTGTTTTCAAACCTGGATTACACATTGGATCATGGCAATTTTGGCTTAATGGTTTTTTGTTTTATTATTTGGGTTTTGTTTTTTTTTTTTGGTTTTGTTTTTTAGTCCTGATACTCAGGTTGCACCCCATGCTAGTAGCATCCAAAAGTCTGTTTGTCTGTCTGCCTATCTATCTATCTATCTATCTATCTATCTATCTATGTATCATCTATCCCTCTACCTACCTACCTGGCTTACTATACCGGGGATGAACTTAGGGCCTGTGGCATGTGCTATGTGAGCGCTCTGTGGCTGAGATGTATCTCCCCCTCTCTCTTCACTTTCTGAGAGTCTCACTAAATTGCTCGGGCTAAAGTTAAACTCTGTAGTCCAGGCAAGCCTTGAATATATCTTTTTTCTTTATTGAGACAGGGTCTTGTTATATAATCTAGCTATACAGCCATATAGACTAGCTTCAAATTTACAGAAGTCCATGCCAGGCGGTTCCAAGACAGCCAGTTACAACAGAGAAATGCTGTCTCAAAGAGTCAAATTAAAAAAAGAAAAATTGCACAAGTCAGCCCCCTAAGTTCTGGGATTGCAGATGTGTACCGCTCTGCCTAACAGACCCTTTGCCCTTTTCATTTTCTGCTTCAGACTCCGAGTAGCTACGATTATAGGCCTATACCACCAATAGGCCCGGCTTTTTTGTTGTGTTTCTATTATTAAGTACCGGTAGTATTATGGTGTGTGTGCTTAAGTCAGAAGACAGTAGAGATTGACTTTCTCCTTTCACTGTGTGGGTTGGAGTCCTAGGGATGGACTCAGTGCCATCTTGGCAGCAGGCACCTTTACCCACTGAGCCATCTCACTGGGTCTGGTTGGGTTTTTAGACAAGGTCTCAGTTTGTAGCTCGGGCTCACTTCTAACTTGCAATCTTCTTGTTTCTGCCCCTGTGCTGGGATTCAAGCCGTATCCCACCACACTCAAATCCCGGTTTCGTTTTCTTTTTTAAACAGGGTTTCCAGATGGTTCCAATGTGCAACCAACAAAGTTAGGGCATGATGAAAACACCTTACTCCCAGGTGTCTTGTCCATGTGTTCTGTTTGTTCTTCTGAGTTAGGTCTTAAGTTTTCCCCCGGGTGGTTCTGGTATGCAGAGGCCAGCCTAGTAGATAATGGAGGAACAAGAGTGAGGCAGACAGCACCGGGTCCTGAAGCTGTTGTGCTTTGCAACCTGTGTGCTTCATGTCTCTCACGGGACTGAGCTTCTATTGAAGAATGAGTGTTAGCAGACTTCAAGATAATTCGAGGCCAGGTGAGGTAGTACACCCTGGTAATCCCAGCACTCAATAGGCTACGAGCAGGAGGACTGACTAAGTTCAAGTCTACTCATAGCTACATAGCAAGACTGTCTTTAATAAACACAAAGTTGGGCCAAGCAGGGTGGCTCATTGGGTAAAAGCACTTAGCACCAGGCCCAATGACCTGAGTTCAGGCCCTATTAGTAAAGAGAGGGAACTGGCTGCTGCAAGTTGTCCTCTGACCTCCACGCACATCACGGCATGCACGTAGTCATGCACTTGCATGCATACATGCAAAGTTAAATAAATACCAAATATATCAATGGCAATAGTAGACACCTGGTGCTGACTACTCAACGGCCCGGGAAGGAAAAGGCACTGCAGGAAACCCACAAGTTCTCTCAGGGCCAGGAATGAAGGCCTGGTATGGGTGTAGTTTTCCACTCCAGGTCACCAAGCTTTAAGGTCCTAGGGCCTAGCATTATCTTAGGTCATCTGAGGATCTACACATGAGCTTGCTTTAGGCATGGCCGTGTCCAGGTGGAGAGTGTAGCTGATGTTGGGAGCAGATACCTTTTGACTCTGTCTTAACCCTCCTTCGGAGGCCTTAGGGAACTCTATTTCCCCATTGCTTTCTTTCTCAGTGCTTCTATTCTTTCTTTTGTAGCACGAGTGGCGATACACAAGGTAAAAGGGGCCTGCAGTTCTCCTCTTCCATTTCTCCCCCTGCTTCCTTCTCCCCCTACGATTTCATCCTTACAACCCTGTCTTCTTTTCCGTCCCTCAGGTACTTTATTCACGGTGGCCCAGTGAGAATTTCTTTTTACCTCACTCCTGCCATAGGACTTTGCCTCCTTGGTTTAGAGGACTCCAGAGCTCTACCAGGCTTTAGGAACAATGTGCATCAGCAAACAGACATCAAGAGGCAGAGGACCCTTCTACGTTCAGACTTTCAATTCACAGAGCACATTTTGCGTCTTTTGCTTAAGTCATCACTAAAAATCTTCTGACTTAAAAAACTGACATGTAGGCCAGGCAGTGGTGGTGCATACCTTTAATCCCAGCAGAGAGCAGGTGACTCTCTGTAAGTTCGAGGCCAGCCTGGTCCTCCAGAGTGAGTTTCAGGACAGCGCCAGAGTTACAACAGAGAAACCCTGTCTCAAAAAACAGAAACAAAAACAAACAAAAAAGTGACATGCAATAATTATATTTGTAAAGGATAGTGTGGTGTTTTCATACACACAATGAATGTCTGGTGATTAAATAAGGGCAATCACCATATCCACCTGATTTTTGTTTTCTCAGTTCAATCTAGATGACTTAGAGCCTCAGTTCAAAGATTTCAGCAACTTTGATCTCGGCAATGTGAATTTACAGGGTGTAGCATGCACAGCAGGGTCCTGATCTTAAAAGTGTTCTGCAGACCGCAGACGACAATGAGGAAGGGCATTGCGCACCATGGATAGCTGGTGAGGGAGAGTCATGTTTCCCATCTATATTTAGCACCATAGAGCTAGGGCTGTAGTTCTTCAGCAGAAGAGGGCTTACTAAGTAAATAGGAGGAACTGGCTTTAATCCCTAGCACCATGAAAAATAAGTTTATTACCATGGACATCTGAAGAGGAATATAAATCTTGTTTTTTCAAGCAAAGTGAATTGAGGGGAGATGCTACTGGATGCTTTAAGTTTTGTTTTGTTTTTTGAGGCAAGGTTTCCTCTGTGTAGCCCTGGCTGACCTGGCACTCACTCTGTAGATCAGCTGCCCTCAAACTCAGAGATCCACCTGCTTTCTGAGTGCTGGGACTAAAGGCGTGTGCCGCCACCACCACCCGGCTGGTGCTTTAAATTTAAATAGTAACTATTAACATCATTGTGGATATTCTAGAAGATTTAAATTTACATGTGAACCACAAATGTTGTATTGTGAATGTTAGCTTTGGTAGAGAAAGACCACCCAAGAATATAAAACTTTTCAATAGAGTAGAAGATAAGTACTAAATACAAAATTTTATCAAGTATAATGACAATCCTATCTGAAAACTGGTCATTTCTATTTTCAGCTCTCACACTGACTCACTGTATGGTTTTGGACAAGTCACTTAACGGCTTTGGACCTCAGCTTCTCTATATGAAAAATGGTAATTAAAATACTGCTAGATAGAGGAACTAGCAGTTATTGAGCAACTGCCCTCTGCCCATCATGTGCTGGGAACTCTGTATTATGCTATAATATTTCATTCAATCATAAGGCAAATATCTGTTGAACATTTACTATACACAGGAGACCGTGCCTGGCCTCAGAAATGTATCAGGCCCTAAACAAAGTCTTTGCTCTTCTGGAGTTTAGACTTCAGTGAAATGGGGTGAAGACACATGAAGAGAAATATACTAGGCGGTGACATGCAGGGGTGAGCTCTCTGGGAGGTGATGTAGGATCTGGGACCTAAATAATGCAAAGCAGATTGCTGAGTCCAGAGTCTACAAGACCTGAGGAAGGGAGCTCCAGGGAGATCTGCGAGTTGGACACAGGGTGTTTGCAAGGCCGGATGACCATAACAGGGTGACCAAGGGGGATGTGGAGGGAGACATCATTGGGAAGAACAAAGGTAGGGTGAGGCTGCAGTTGCCTTGTAAGCCACGGAAAGCTGCTTGGGTTTCATTCTAATTTACCTGATTTACAATTGTCATTATTTTTTTTAAATCACTTTGGGGGCTGGGGATGGCTCTCAGCGGTTAAGAGCGCTGGCTGCTCTTCCAGAGGAGTCTGGTCGGGACCTCAAACCCCACGAAGTATATCTGATGCCCTCTTTTGGCCTCCATGGGCACCAGGCACACACATGGTGCACAGACGTACATGCAGGCAGACAAAACACACATTAAAAAGCAACTTTGAAAAATCACTTTGTGTACAGTAATAAATATGGTTACTACAGGTCAACAAGAATGGAAGGACAGAACAGTAAGGAGGTTGCTGTCTACGTGAAAAGAGCAAAATACTTTTCATAAAGATCAGATAGGAAATATTTCGGGTTTTGGGGTCCCCTAAGTACTCTGCTGTATGTTCTGTTCTTTATCTTTTTTTTTTAAAAAAACAACCCTCTAAAAATGTAAGAGAGAGAGAGAGAGAAAGAGGAAAAAACCCACATTCTTAGCTCTTAGGCAATACAGAAACAGAAGGTTCTATGCCTGATTTGATCTGCTTATCTGAGCAGTAGTTTGCAGCCTCTGGCTTAGAGGGGAAACTGATTATTATCTATTTAGGACACAGAACTGATAGAATTTGCTGATGAACTGCCTGTGTATGGAGAGAGAAGAGGAAGCAGGATAGTTTCAGGCACTGGGTAGAAGGTGGTGCTGTTTACGGGAGAGACGAGGAGGAAGCAGATTTGAGAGGCAAAAGAGAGGGGAAATCAAGATTACTCATCTAAGCAGAGTTCTTGAGCCAGGCACTGGATCTAGACTCTGCAGCTTAGGAGAGAGGTCAGGGCTAGAGATTCGTGTCTGGAAGTTATCAGTCTGTGGATGCATTTTAATGTCACGGGATAAGGTGACATCACCAAGAGAGCAGCACGAATGTTCCACGGCCAGATCCGGAGGGCTCCAGCATTTAGAGGACCCATTGATGGGATCCTTGGAATCGGTCTCTGTGTCAGCGACTGTGACACATGGCAAATACTGCCAAACTGCTTTCCAAAAGGGTCTTTTGTATCTTCACAGAAACTAGCTTGTGTCAGCTATGTAAATACACACTGTGTGTAGGACTTACAAAGAATGGGGAGGGGTGTGGGAGCCAAGGACCCTTGCAGATTGGTGCTCGGAAAACTCTAGCCACATTAGAAGATGAGCTGGCTAAAGCGGGTGGCCTTAGAGGCCCAAAGAGCTTTCCAGCTACAGAATCACCCAGAAAACTTGTTATAAATGCTTTTTTTTTTTTCTCCTTTCCACTATATAATCCTGTCTGGCCTGGAACTTACCATGTAGACCAGGCTGGCCTCAAAGTAGTCACAGAGAGCCAGGAGTAAAGGCATTTGCACCATGCCCAGCGCACAAGTGCCAATTGTTTATAAGGGCTTCTGATTCCCTGTTTGAGTGAGGTGTGTTTTAAGCATGCTCCTTCTTACAGAATTTAAAAGCCTATGGCTTAGGGATAGACTAGATGTCTCTTAACCCCCATAGGCTTTTGTGGCTCAAGACTTGTATGTATATCTGGCTGGACAAGTTTCAACGGCCCAGGACTTCTGGTCAGGAAGAAGCATTTACTCTGTTTGTGTCACACTTTGTATTCCGTTGCCAATTCCAAACAAGGCCTTTCTCTCATGCAGATGTAAGATGGTACCTTCTTCAATGCAGGTGCAGAGTTTAAAATTTTTGGTTCCCTAGAGTTCTGTTTCCTGACCTCCAGCTTCATAGCACAGAAGCAAGATTTTGTTAGTTATTCTGTGTCCCTTCTATGGACACATTTTCAATAAGGAAAAAACAAAAACAAAAAAGCCAGGTGTGGTTGCAATGTGCTTGCAATTCTGGCACTCAGGAGGCTGAAGCAGGAGGATTGAGGTTCACCATCTGGGCTACATGCAGAAACCCTGTCCTAAAGACACAAACAAAAGAGATTTGCATAATGTTGGTGAAACTGAAGTCAGGGTTACAGTTTAGATATATTATAGATTCAATACATTTGTGGGAGAATGGCTAAAGAACAAAGGAAGAAACTTGCTGTTAGGCCTTCTGCCTAACAGGAGCCAGCCCTGCCTTCACGGAGCCAGCATTTACTGCGTCTGAGTGGCAAGCACTATTTTGCGTTAAGAAGAGAAAGCAATGAATAAACTAGACAAAAATCCTTGCCCTGATGAATAACGACTAGTAAATACAATAGATAAGTAAAATGCAGGCAGTATTAACGGTGAGAGTAAATGATAGGGGGCAGAGACGGAGAGTGTCGGGGCTGGGAAGAAGTGAGATCAGGCCGAGAAAGGATTCGAGACCTGTGATACAGGAAGTAACTCAACTTTTCAGCCTCAGTTTCTCCATTTGCAAAATATTATAGTGTCTTCCTAAGGAAGGCTCTGACCTTTGTCTCTCTCTCTCCCTCCCATCCCACCCCTCATATGATGATCTAGTTGTCCTGGAATTCAACATGCAGACCCAGGACAGAGGTCTGCTTGCCTCTGCCTCCTGAGTGTTGAGATTAAAGGTGCTCGCCTCCACACCCCGCCCTTTGTCACTTTTAAACTATGGATTGTGTTGTTTTACATCTATTTATTTATTTAGCTGTGTGGAAGTGAAAGAACAACTTTTGAGGGTTGGTTTCCTCTGTCTACCATGTGGATCCCAGGAATCCTCCTCAGGTTTTCAGCTTGGCAGCAAGTGCCACTTTACCCTCGGCTCTCACTGGCCCTGGGATTCTGAGTATTGACAGATTCTAAGTTCAGGTTATTTTGAACTATTTCTCCTCTAGGCCTTTTGGAATTTTATGCCCAGGCATTGTTCACTTATAGCAAGAATGCTAAGTCAGTTTGACCACAAATTCCCCTTACTCCAAATGTTTCCTCTTAGCGTTCCACTTTGTGACTAAGCCCCCGTCCCCCCATAGGTTCCTGCTTTTCCTTGTATTAGGAGCTGAGATGCAGCTCTCTCCCTTACTGCACAATCCCATTATGGTTCTGTGATGTACATCAGTCTCCAGTTTCCTTGAATAAAGCATTACAGTTCTCCAAGTTAGACATCAGTAATGCGTTTTTAACACTTCAAGCTTCTTAGTATCTCAGATCCTCAGTTTCCTCTCTAAAAATGAAGTTTGACTAAATTATTTTACAGAATTTTTGAAAATATCAGATGAGATCATTAAGACAGTGAAAATAGGCTGTGTCTGGTGGTGCACGCCTTCACCAGCACTTAGGAGGCAGAGACAGGAGAATCACTGTAAGTTTCAAGCTAGCCTGGGTTACATTACATAGTAAGATCCTGTCTCAAAAGGGGAAAAAAAAAGTGAAGATATTTAAAAATGTATAGCCTTGTGTACAAGTTAGGGTGAGAATGTTAAGAAAACATACGCTCAGTGAAAGAAATGTGCACGATACCATGCAACAAGGGTCTCACACAAGAGGTTTATTGGGGTGGAGTGAGACTCTTCCGAGTGTCTGCTTCTGCGTGGGGAAGGAGAGAAGGAGGGGGTTGAAAGGGAGAGGCAGAGAGAGACAGACAGAGGAAGAGGGTCAGAGAGCAGAGAGAGACCAAAGAGGAAGAGAGGGAGGGGACAAAAGAGGAAGACCTGGAAGCCCACTGGGATTAAATGGGACTGATGACCAGGACAGGTACCTGTCTGGGGCAGGTACAGGGCTCAGGGTGGTGGTACCTGGCCAGAGGGTGGAAGTGTCCGGAGCGTGGGATGGGCGAGCTCCAGGGAGGGAGCTCTGGCCAATTTATAGCACTCAGGTATTTTACAGGTTGCAAATCTCTTGCTAGTGGTCAGAAGACCCCTAGAGGACTTGAGTCAACAACGAATTAGAATAATTGCTTATGTTGATTACTCTACATTGGCAGGAAAAAGGCTTATGCAAATTATCAGTCTTATGCAAATTATCAGGATGTACTTGTACACTGTGAATCTTTTTTCGTTTGTTTGTTTTTCAAGACAGGGTTTCTCTGTTGTAACTCTCACTGTCCTAGAACTCACTTCTATAGACCAGGCTGGCCTCAAACTCAGAGATCCACCTGCCTCTGCCTCCCACATGCTGGATTAAAGGTGTGTGTGCACCGTTATTGCCCATCTAGGCTGTCAATCTTATCTTACATCAGGATTAAAACAATCAAACTAATTGGTCTAAGTGGACACCTCATAAAATATTGCCAGATTTTAAAATGTTTAACAACTCTATGATGCTTGTGCTTGTTTTGTTTTCAGACTTCTGTTCCAGGAAAAGAACTAGGTGGCCAGAAAGGGTGTGTGTGTGTGTGTGTGTGTGTGTAGCTAAATTACTAAGGGCGAACAGTTCATCTACTGGATATTTTTGCTAATGTTCCAGAAACATTAATTAAAGTGAATAAACAATTATGCACATAGTCTACTGTTTATTCTCTGTAGTTTTTAAGACATGTAGCCCAGGCTTGGGACTCACTGTACAGTCCAAGCTGGCCTCAGTCTCAAGGCTATCCTCTTCCTTCAGCCTCCCAACTGGGATGAGTGACATGTTGTACTGAATGTAGGCTCTTACTATATTTTTCAGCTCTAGATATTTAGTTGTAACATAAAGATACTAAACTTTGGGTTTTTTTTTTTTAAGATAAAGTCTCACTATGTAGCTCTAGCTGTCCTGGAATTCACTATATAGACTTAGATTAGGCTGCCCAGGAATGAATGGAGATTTGCCTGCCTCTAACTCCCATGTGCTGGGATTAAAGGTGTGTGCCACTACACCAGGCACTAAATATTTTTAAAATTGACAAATACTATATAGAACTTACTTTGTTAAGGAATGCCTAGTTTGATTTTTTACCACCAATTTAACATAAGATTGCTAAGTCTGTTGAGTACATCAGGACGTACAACAATAATCACATTATATAAGCATAGTGTAGTGTCTAACACACAATAGGTAATCAAAACTTAGTAATGAATCAAATAATTCCTTTGTGAATCATTTTGCTACGAGAGAGCCTATTGGATATACAGAACATTCTTTGGAAACAAGCACTCATTGGGTAAATAATATCGTACGCATTGAAACATAAATTTAAATGCTGGTTATCACAGAAGAGTCTTGATGTTTCTTAAATAAGTACACTGTGAACACCACACGTACACCAGGCCGAGTGCTCAGTTCAGAGGCATTAACTGGATACCTGCCAATTCACATTCTCCTGTTGACCTCTACAGATTTTTCTGAATTAGTGGCCCACACTCACTAAAAGCTAAATTAAATTTTTCCTTTGTATTCTTCCTCTTCGGTGCTTCTCTGTCCCAACTGTTACCAGAGAAAGCATTAGGACACTGAACTTCAATTCGTGACTTAGCCCCGACTATAAGCAGCGGTGGGCGGGCCCAGGGAAAGGCTTTGTGGCTGTTCCTTATTGGGGCCTGGTTGCTATGGTGTCACCGACTTTAAAACTCGCAGGAACCACTTCCGGTGAAGGAAAGTAAAACTACTTCCGGGTTTGCCCATACTTAGTATGGCTCACTCCGATGCCTTTCACCTCAATAAAACTTGTACGAAATAGCTCTGGGAACGCTTCTCTAAGCCCTTAGACCCGTGGTTATGACGCCCTACATACAGTTTCTTCCTCTTAAAAAACGTTTGTTATATAGTCTTTCTCTATTAGCCAATCTCCAAAATGGCGCCGGCGGCATCGCTGGGTCAGAGGCGAGTCACGTGGGTCCGCCCGGTTCCGGCGCGCTAGAGGCCCCGGGTGGTGAACGAGGCTCCGGCACCATGTCTGGTTTGTCTGGCCCACTAGCTTGGCCTAGCCCTCGGCCGTCCGCGCTGCTCTTTCTGTTCCTGCTCGGCCCCAGCTCGGTCCTCGCCATTTCCTTCCATCTGCCCGTGAACTCCCGCAAGTGTCTCCGCGAGGAGATCCACAAGGACCTGCTAGTGACGGGCGCGTACGAGATCACCGACCAGTCGGGGGGCGCTGGCGGCCTGCGCACCCACCTCAAGGTGCGGCCCCGGCGGCGCGGGGGCGGGCGGCCAGACGCGCGCGTAGTCCCGGGGAAGCCGGGACGGGGGACGGCCGGGATGGGGGAGGCCGGCGGGCGGAGGCCGGGGGTTGGCCGGGCCTTCCCCGGGCGCAGAGGCGTGCGGTGGGGACCGCCCCTTCACCCCGCGCGCTGGGGTTCGCGGGGCGGGGCCGCGCGCCGAAGTCGGGCCCTTGGAAGTGCGGCGAGGCCTGCGGGGACCTAGATGCTAGAGATCCGGGACTGTTCCGACCTCGGGCAGTCGTCAGTCCTGTGTCTCTGAGGTGTCAGGAATCTCGAATAATAACGTGTTTTCCCTGAGAAATCGTTATAGAGGATCAGTGGGGATTGATAATCATAAAGACACCTCAACACCTACAGGATAATGGAGACCGCAAGGTTGACTGTGACTGACATTTGTTATTTATTAAGCATCTGCTATGTCACTTCCTGTGCCACTTAAGGTTCTACATTTCGTTCAGATACTACCGTATGGAACAGATGGATGCTGTTGCCTCATGATGTAAACGTGGAAACTGAGGCTCAGGTAGAATGAGATGGAATTGGCCAGAGAAATGTATTGACGGAAAAGTGCTGCGATCTTCCTTTTGCTTTTAATTTGTAACTCCTAGGATTTATTAAAGTTCATAATTGGTCACAGGATGGTCATAGTATGTAGTCCCTTAGCTACACCAGGGTCAGCTGGACCCTTGGATGGTGGCAGCTATTTTACATAATGCCTTTTGGTCCCAGTTTTCAGTGGAGTTTTGCTTGGCCAGATTTTTGAATTGTTAATAGTCAAGACTTGTGTTCTAAGTAATTGTATTCGTTCACAATAAACGCTGGTGATTTTTGTTTCTTTTTTTTAAAATTTCTTAGAATTACATATTTATTTTATGTGCAGTGGTGTTTTTTGCCCGCATATATGTCTGCGTGAAGGTGTCAGACCTCCTGGAACTGGAGTTACAGACAGTTGTGAGCTGCCATGTGGGTGCTGGGAATTGAACCCAGATCCGTTGGAGGAGTAGCCAGTACTCTTAACTGCTGAGCCATCTTTCCAGACCGTGTTTCTTTTTGACAGAATGAAAGCTTCATGTTCTTAAGCTAAATAGAAAAAACTGTTTACTTAAATTTTTTTAGATTTATTTCTTTCATTTATACATAGAAGTTTTGCCTGAATGTGTCATATACATATATGTGTGTGTGTGTGTGTGTGTGTGTGTGTATATATATATATATATATATACATACACACACATATATACATATATATGTGTGTGTATGTATATATATATATATATACACACAAATATATATACACACACACACACATATATATATACATATATATGTGTGTATGTATATATCATGTTGGTGCCTAGGGCCCACAGAGCCCAGAAGAGAGAGCATCAGATTTCCTAGAACTGGAGTTTTAGATGGTTGTAAACTACCATATGGGTACTGGAAACCTAGCCGGGGTCTTCTGCAAGAGCAACAAATAAACGATCTACACCTCTAGCCATCTCTCCAGCCTGAAACACTTTACTTTAACAAGCTTCAGATACAGTGTTTATATTCAGGGTACTGGATCACAGTAGTGATAATGTAACATGCTTTATTTTGGTAAGAAAACTATTTTCAGGTCTATTGTTTTGTGACCCTTCTTTTTATTACCCTCTTTAAATATTGACCTGTCTACATTGTAAAGACATAGATAAAAAGTTTGCCGTTTGGTAATGCTTCTGGCTCTTGAGATTGGAAGAGAAGTAGTGCCCAGAATCAAAGAACTTAAGCAGTCAAAGAGGCCTTGGTCTCCAGTGTTGCGTTCTCTCCTTGAGTCCTGTGTTTGGAAACCTTCCAGTGACTCACTGTTGCCTGTCTGATAATTTACATTTGCCAACATGCTCTGTAATGCTCCTCATGAGATCTGTCTGGAAGCTTCATATGTTGTTAGTTTCCAATTTGTGTTCTAAATAGGGCCTTCCTGAACAGTAATTGTAACTACTTCTTTATCCTTTGTCTTCCTTATTAGGCTATTAGTAGTTTCCTAAGGGCAGGAATTGCTTTCCTGTTCCTATTTTCTGGTTTGTTACGCACATTGCCCCGCTTCTAGTAATCATTCAGTGAAAACAGGAACCACAGTATACCTTACGATAATGAATGTCTGAGGATGGTCAAAGGCTGTTGAAGGGACATCACCAGCAGAAGTTTGTGCTTCTGCTCACTGGTATTTCACAAGACTCGAACACTCTCCTTTGTCTGCTGTCTCCTTGCTACTGCCTAGCTCAACTGGACTACTGGAATTCTAAAACCAAATGTCAAGTAGATAACACAGAGGAATGAATGGAGCCAGATATTTATAAAAAAGAAAAAGAGAACTAGAAAGCAGAGGTGATAAATGGCATTGGTGGAGAATGTGAATGTGGAGGGTACCAGTACTCTTGCTATTTGGTTTTAGGCCTCCCTGGAAAACCAGATTGGCCTGGAACCCTCCAGCC
>JAMJFZ010003852.1:220000-298803 GCA_026225945.1 Cricetomys ansorgei | reverse complement strand
AGTTCAATAGAATGCTCATCTTTCGCTGGGAATCCAACACAGCTAATCTTTAGCCAACATCTGGATAACAGCTACTATTGAATACCTACTAACTTCTAGACATTGTAATAGGTATCTTATGCACATTATGTACATTATAGTACTCACTAACTTCCAAATAGATGCCATTCTCGATTTACCACTGAAGAACTGAACCTCAGAAATCCAAGCCACTTGTATATACAAATGACAGAGCTGAGATTCAAACACAGCTCTTCTGTGCTCTTTCCTCTGTTCTGTTACACTCCATACAGAGCATAGATGGGGGAGGGGTCTCTTTCCTCTGTTCCGTTACACTATATACAGAACAGAGCATAGATGGGGGAGGGGTCTCTTTCCTCTGTTCTGTTACATTCTATACAGAGCATAGATGGGGAGGAGTCTCAGGGAAGGGGCGTGGTGCTAGATTCTGAAAGAGGATAGACAAGTACCTGTCCTGTGAAGCCTTACTGAATAGATAGACCTGTTTTTCTGAGAAAATGATCATGGGTAAAGATTTGGTGCTTTGTCTGTGGGCTTAGTAGCCAGCTTTCACTGGCTCAGAAGTAAATGCTCATCAGTCAAGTTTATGATCCTCATTATGAGGATCAGAATGTCAGAATGATGGTTTCAAATATGCTTGCCAGGAAAGATTAACAACATACAGAGCTAAGAATATGGGCTGTCACAATCATCTTTCAAATGTTCCCTTTTAATAGTTCCTGTATTTTAGTTTTATACATGAAGATGAAATGATGGCTGCCATACAGAATATTAATGAACAAAAGAAACGCTGACAAGTGCTTATTATAGATAGCTGTGATGTAAGCAAGTGTGTTTTGTCAGGATTTAGAATATGCTGTCCTTGTGGGGAAAAAAAAAGGATATCATGCTTCCATGGCTCCAGCCTAAAAAACCAGATGCCACTTCAAAATTTACTTTAAAATAGTAACTACTTTTATATTCTGGCATACCTCAATCTCAAAATGACAGTAGCAAATAGTAGCCGATGTTAAAACGAAGAATAGTTGTGGGTTAATATGCAACAAGTTATCAATATATAATTAATGAAGTTGAAGACAACGAAAAAGGAAGAGAAGAGACGAAAGTTTAGTTGCCATTTTTCAATACTGGCCTGAGGCTCAGTGTCTGAGCTAAGAAAATATTCCAAATCACTGTGTCTGTACGCGGAATAGTTCTAGCTTTAAAAAGTAGTAAAAAAAAAAAAAAAGATATAGTTAGTGTGAGGACATTAATATTAAGTTATTTCTTTACTTAGTTAAAGTGGTTGGGATGAAAGAAAAATATCGTTTTATTAACTGCTTGGTAATTATTTAAAAACAGAACTTTAAGCTATCTTTTGGTGATTATAAAGGTCCTACAGAGTAAGTTTTGTGGGCTTAGAATGACTATTTTATCTATACAACACTGGGTTAGTAGTGAGAAAAGCCAGAAATAGTTTGTGATTATCCCTATTTCCTACATTTAGAGAATTTGCCGGGAATGTTTTTTTTAATCTCATTTTTAAAAATCTCTCCCCCACCCTGTGTGTGTGTGTGTGTGTGTGTGCGCGTTAGTGTGTGTGCACACGAGCACTCGTGTCTTGAATGTGAGAATTTCAGTCACACAGCACACACATGGAGGTCACAGGACAACCTCAGGCTCCGCCTTCCACCCTGTTTGAGGCAGCATATCTTGTTAGTCAGCACTACATCAGCCAGACTGTCTAGCCTGCAGCTTCTGGGGACTCTCCTGCCTCTGCCTCCCAGCTCACGATAGGCATGGTGAGATTCCAGACCTGGCTGCTGCTTCCTGACTTTGTGGATTCTGAGGATCCAAACTCAGGTCCTCACACTTACACTCCACCTTCTGAGCCTTCTCCCCAGTTCAGAATGTTTTCTGATGTCTTCTTTCCACAATAGAGAATCAGAACAGCGAATCTTTCAGATTGCACCACAGGCTGAGCAGGACCATGTGATATCAGTCAGATGTACCCACCTAAGGTCTGTTGCAAAGAAGCAAAGCAAGCTGGGAACATTTTCTCCCAGTGGCTGAAAGATCTAGATTGTATCAGAACTGGTGATCTAAACCCCAAGTTCCATGTCCTGGAGAGGCCACAGGCCACAGGTCTCTCTGCAGGCTGACCAGACACTTCCTTTCTATTACTCTCCAGTTCTCTCCAGCCATTCCCAAACCATCTGAGACACTCAGCTTTATTTCAATAAATCCTCTTTCTGTTTAAACCAGCCAGAATTAGAGTTGCTACAGTGGCAACTCTATGGTTACGTTTAGTATACGTTCTGTAGTTAGCTCTCTGTTAAAACAAAAAACAACCCCTGACATTAGTTCATTACACACATTGACACTGGAAGGTTTATGAACATGGGATTTTAAATGACACATGCCAGAATCCAATTGTGAGCCAGGAGTGGCAACACGATGTTTGCAATCACTGCAGGAGAACTATGAGTCTGCATTATAGGTCAAGAATACAGAGGATATCCTGTCTTTGGGATAGATAGATGGCTCAGCTGGTAAGAACGGTTGCTACACAAGCTCGGGGACCTGAGTTCCTATCCCCACCACCTGTGTACAAAGCCAGGTATCATGGACATTTCCTCCTGTATCCCCAGCACTGAGGGAGTAGGAAGGAGACAGGAGCCTCACTGGTGCCTGCAGCCTAGCTCCAGGTTCAGTGAGAGGCCCCATCTCAAGAGAATAAGGTAGAGAGTATATTGCATGTTCATCTGAGCATATACCACAGACATATACACAAGTAAATAAAATAATAAAATGAAAATTTTAAAAGGAAAGTCTATCTTTAAAAAACAAAAACAACGTGGGTGGTGGTGGTACACACCTTTAATCCCAGCACTCGGGAGGTAGAGGCAGGTGGATCTCTGTGAGTTCGAGGCCAACCTGGTCTATAGAGTGAGTTCCAGAACAGCCAGGCCTACACAGTGAGACCCTGTTTCAAACAAGCAACCAACCAAACAAAAAAGGCTCAGAGGGTAAAGGTATTTGCCAACAAGCCTGACGATCTAAGTTTGATCCTCAGGTTCCACATGTTGGAAGCTGTGTTCTGACCTCCACACATGTACGAATTCACACGCATAGAGACCCAGGCCCATGCTAATTAACTAAATAAATAGTGTAACCTTAAAAATGAAAAACAAAGCAATTATGCCTATGTTTTGTTTTATTTAGTCTTTGCAAAAGCCACCAAAGAAACATGAGAACTCCGTGGCCTTTGCTGAAGGGAGCCATGTGGATGGTATCATTGTATGATACCTGGCCATTCTACTCCAGCCCTGCTAGAGACCAGCGGCCTCTCTCCCTGGGAAGAAGACCGACTCATCTAATTAGAGGGATGGAAAAGAAGCCAGGTAGGCAGGTGTGACCCAGCAAGTTCTCTGCCACTTAGCATCAGCCCTCCTGCTGAAAGAGGCCTGATCTGGTCCATGCTTCCTGCATCTGGAGGGTGAGTCTGTAATTCTGAAGCTTGGTCTCAGGACAGGCGCTGTTACTGTTCCCTTAGATCGTGGTTTTTATCTTGAGTCTTAGCAGCATTATAGGCAATAATTTAGTCCCATTACAAGTTGTCTCAGAACTTGACAGGGCTGTCCCTTTAAACCTTAAACTCTAACAGATTTATGAAAATTGTTCCATAGCTATTTTCAGAGAAATATTCTAGAAGTTTAATATTTTGTTTATTTAGCATCATTTTTTTTCTTTCTAACGCCAATCAAAACAGAAACTACACAGTAATTTAAACAGGAAAGGTCAATATAAAGAACGAACTAAAAAAGAGGATTGACTAACTGAGAGGACAAGTCAGGAAGTAAAGAGAACTTGATTTATTTTGGGTTTTTCCAGACAGGGTTTCTCTGTTGTAACTCTGGCTGTCCTGGAACTCACTCTGTAGACCAGGCTGGCCTCAAACTCACAGAGATCTGCCTGCCTCTGCCTCCCGAGTGCTGATGTTAAAGGCATGGGCCACCACCGCTCAGATGTCAAAAGAACTTTAAAGGGAAGAGCAGATATAAGGAGCAGCCACTACCCCTGAGTGAGGCAGGAAGTGAGACGGAAGGAAAGTTCTCTGTCACAGCCTCAGTCCACGGGCGTCACTGTGGTGTCTGGTTCTCTGGAATTTGCTGGAAACACATTGGGTTGCCAGGGAGAGGGTTGGGGTTCACTAGCTGCATAAGGATATAAGACTGCTGGAGGCTGGGAGCCAGTGTGAGGAAAAGCGGCCACCGGCCTCAGGGGCATGTCCCAGCGACTCCCATCCTCCCTCAAGCGCCAAGCCCTTGTAGAAGGCTCTTCCTCTTGTAATGTCTTCCGAGCCTGTCACTATTGACCTAAAGTTTAAAACTGGGATGCCTCGGAAATAAAGCTTTTCAAGGTTTCAGAATTCTTTCTTTAGAGCTAACAAACTCATAGAGTAAACTTGGAGTTTCGAGGCAACAAATTCGTACTACTCCTCCTCTCTTGATAGTCCTCTTGTTATCTGGAAACATTATAAATTGTGAATGAAGTTATTCATGTGCTTTGTTGTTTGTCTTTTTTCTGATTCCTTCCGAACCCACTAGAAACTAAGCCCTGAGCGAACAGGGATTTTGTCTTATTTTTAAGTGATAACTGTGTATGAATGGAGGCTTTGAGCAAGGATGGACCCTCTTTAAGAGGGAAACAGTCTGGAAATGGGAGATAGTTCACTTATATGGTTACATCTTCAGTGTCCCCCGAAGGCCTTGTGTTAAAGGCTTAGTTCCCAGCCGGGTGCTATGACTTTTGAGAGGTGAGCATCAGTGGGAGGTGTTCAGGTCAATAGGGAAATAATCTTAAAGGACACAGTGGTACCCAAGACCCCCTTCTCTTGCACTCCTTCCTCTCCTAGCCAAAAGATGGTCAGTTTTTCTCCAGCATCCTCTCCTGCCATGATGCGATGACTTACCACAGGCCTAAAAACACCAGGGCCACCTGTCGCGCATGGGAACCTCACGCAGTGATTGAAACAACCTTTTCCCTTGATACACTGGTTGTCTCAGGTATTTGTTATAACATCACAAAGGTGACTATCAACTGACCTCTTAGATTCAATTATTACTGAAACAAAACCATCTTCCTGAATTTTTAAATTTTTTACTAATATATTCGTAATTTAAATATCCTAAGCTTCATTGTTTGAATCAACTGATTAAATTAGTTTTGGGCTGGCAAGATGGCTCAGTGGGGAAAGGTGCCTGCTGCCAAGCCTAACCACCTGAGTTCGATCCCCGGAACACGTGGTGGGAAGCGAGCACTGACTCCTACAGGCTGTGCTCTCACTTCTGCGTGCACACCCTGGCATGTGCACCCACACACACGTAAGGAAGTGTTTACAAAGCTGAAGAGTGCTAACCACCACGCCAGTAAATATGATCTCCAAATCAAGTTAACCAGCCATCAATTAGGCTTTCCAAGGGGCCATAATAAGACCCTACACCTAGCAGAGACTCTGGATTGCTTAGCTTCCATGGACTTCAGCCACATACTTCCACACACAGGAAGCAGGCTGCTAGGGTGACCCGGCAAGAGGAGCTCCTGCACTGAGGGCTCCTCCACGGTACACAGTGTTGGCAACCCCGCAGCCATTTCTGCCTCCTCTCTTGTGAACAAAATCACGAGTGCTGTCAGGAAAAGCTGAAGCTAATCACGACCCTTGTGGTACAGTCGGGAAAAAGCAAATGATGCACTTTGGCCCAATGTGACGTCTGCAATGCCAACGAGGAGTTTCTTTGATTTCCCAAAGAGACTTAGAGGAGGACGCCTGACCCTCCTTCCAGCCGTTGGGTGATTGCTGAGGAGCTGGCTCTTAAGAGATATCGCAATCAGGAGTCGTCTGGAAGCACAGCCACTGTGCTGCAGGGTAGTGAAGCCAACCGGCAGTACCTGCTCCTCCACCTCTATTTGGTGCCTGTAGGAACCACTAGGGTCTTCATGCACACTTGCTTAATATTGTAGTATAGCCATCTTCTCCTGTCTTCTTCCCAGGCGCTGAAAGAATGTATTGCTGGATACTTTTCTTTTCCAACAAGCTTTTCTCTCAAAAAACTGTAGACCCACAGCAGGAACAAATCTCTGTTTCATGTGTGCTTTTCTGCTGCCTTGTTAGATCAAATCGGCTTTCCTTGCCTGGCGAAGCAGCCATAGCAGACCTGAAGCTGGCCACCCCCAGGCAGGAAGCTGCATGGGTGGCGTGGTTTGGGTGGGATGGTGCTTCATCAGGTACCATCCTGCCTTCGACTGGAGCCCGTGAGCTGATGAGCACAGAAACTCGGGAGATTGCTGTCATGGGAGCATTCTCACTATTGGAGGGGTCATGGCATAATTATAGGGTGCAGGTAGGAGAGGGTCATTGGTACCCAGGGATGGGATCCACTGGTTAAGACAAGGATACTAGAGCAGCCTCACGCACATGTGGAGCTCAAGTCTAACGTCAAAGTCCTGCAAGGGCACCTTGTCAGTAAATGGGCATCCCTAGGCTTCTAGCTCCAGTGCAGATAAGCACCAACCAAGCCAAATTCCTTGCTAATCATCTTCTCTGAAGCAGTATTTAATATTTAGCTGGCTTCTGGCCAGGGCTAAAAGTGAGCAACAGAACTCCTATTGCTCTCAGGATGAGAAAATCCAGGGTTCAAGGCCTGCTTTGACTCACTCGTAGTTCTAGGACAGCCCCACACTGCCTTGATGGCTATATGTCAGAAAGCCCTTCCTAGAACTGACTTTAAAAAAAAAAAAAACTTAATTTTTTATTAGTTGTGAATTTATACAATGAATTTTGATTAAACTCTCCTTCCCTCCCCTAACTCTTCCCAGGTCCACACACTTCCTTTCTCACCCAGTTTTGGGTCCTTTCCCCTCTCCTTTGGAGGCTGGTTTGTGTTGCACAAATATTCTTGGATGTGTGGCCTTCCAATCGTAGTAGCAAGTTGTTATGATGGCTCAGCACAGATGAGGAGGCATATTTCACGTGTGGAAGCCCTGCCAGACCTCAGCAGAGGCCCTCCAAAGCGGCCCCAACCCACAGGCTGAGAGCTGCCGGTCTAGAGGGTAGTGGCCAGTCAGCATGAAAAGATTGGTTGAGTTTATGAATGGCTTTGTGTATCCTATAGGACGTGGAATGAGTGTCAAGGGTCACCTGGCGGGTAACATGGTTTTTATGAACAAGGTGTCTATACTTATGTCGGCTGGCTTTCTACAAATGTATTTTGTCCCACATTTGCGCTTTCAAGGTATTTGATCTCTATTTCTCAGCCTTTAGTCTCAACATTCATGCTTGTGTTCTATGACTAATAGAAGATGAATACATTTGAAACCACATTTCATAAGTCAGGCTATTTGGGACTGACTACCATCCTGATAGATTCCTTCCACAGATCACAAGTGAGGGTTAATACTGTGGTTTGAACGCTTACTTGGTCCTAAGCTGTCAGTGCTGCTTTGGATGGTGTGATGACTTTAGTGGGTGGAGCCTGACTGGAGGAAATGGTCGCTGGGGATGGGCCTTGAGATTCTCCAGTCTGGCCTCAGGGTCTTGTCTGTTCTCTGCTTCCTGACTGCAGACACGGCGTGACGGGCCACCTCGCCCTCCTTCCACCCAGGTCTTCCCCACCGAGAGGGACTGGCCACTTATTTTATCTGTGATCAAAAACCAACTGTTCTTTAAGTTGCTTTGTCAGGTATTCTGCCACAACAATGAGACAAGTAACTGATACAGGAAGAGAGAGCAGTGTGTGGTTTTTAGAACATGAAGTCTACAGTGAGGTGTCTCTGAAGGACTTGGAAACTGCATCATCGAAAAGACTGTGTTGATGCATACCAGAGCAGAGCCAGGAATCACTCTGAAGAAGCCAAAAGCTACCCAGGCATCAAGACCAGATTTTAACATGACTGAGAATGACAAATGATTCAGAGAATTAGGTTAGATACACAGGGGGCTGGTCATGAACTGATTTCTTTCAAAGGAAGTCATAGGTATAGCCTTAAAGTGACATTGGTAAAGGCAGTCGGTAGCTGTATGGCCCTAATGTAGTTCTTACCCCATTGGGAAGATGACTGCATTGAGAAATGAAAGCATTTTGTTATCTCAACCCAGTAGCTTAAATGAGTCAGTCATGTAGATTTTGCTGCTTGAGTCTTCTTTTTTTTCTAACTCTGAACAGTAAAGTCGTTTCTTACTTTATAAACCATAAACTTGGTTAGAATAGTGTGATCCTCAAAGACAGACATGTTCTTAGCAAGACGGTCAAGGAAGTCTCCCAGGCCCACGACCCAGGCACCATCCTTCCGTGTGACAAGGGTCCACAGGATAAGCGCTGCTGCCCTCTGAGGCCACCACAAGAAAGTACCCACTGGCCCTTGCTCAGCAGCTGCTATGCCACCTAAACGTCCCTATCTTTGAGCACAACTGTGATTTTGTTTAAAAAAAATAATAATCGAAGGGACACAGGTTTGGGCATCACTGGGGTTAATGGAGAACCAATTCATGAAAGGCACTTGTTCCAATCTCTAGGAAACAGAAGACACGCAACAAACGCTGAGTGCTGACAAAGTAGATCGCTGTCAGGACACAGTGCGCGGAGGACAGGATACTGAACTCAGTCCTTTGCTGCTCAGTGGTACAGGGGAAACTGTCCTGTTCCATCAACACGGCCTTTTCACTACAAACGCATACAACAGAGCACCCTTGCTATTCGTTGCAACTTTGATCTACTTTGCTACCTTGTTCAAATTTCAGTTCCTACATCGTGCAGTTTATGGATCCCTTCTTCTGACAGGATCCCCTTCTCATCCTTCTCCTGTCCTTTGTCTACCCTACCAACTGTGTGGGAAACTCCTGTTCGTTTTTCCAAACGCAGCTCACTCACGGGCTCAGTGTGCTCTTCTTCCCACACACCGAGCCTGTTCCTGTGTCAGGGCCTCAGCCCAGGCTGAGCCCTCCCCACCAACTTCGTAGAGACCAGCAGTCTCCTGCCCCCCAAGACTCGGTGTCACTGTTGCAGAGACACGTTTCCTAAGCACACGGAGCGTGTCCCTACTCCACAGTCTTTTGCTTTACTGCTGCGTGCTGTTTTCTTCAGAGTTATTGCGGGAACACAGCTCAGCTCATCTACTCTGTCTCTCACATAACGTTCTGTCTTCACCCACTAGCCTGGATGGAGTCAGAAGCTCCATCTTTCTTGTTTATCACACAAAAGTCCTGAACTTGGGGGCAACAGTCCTCAGTAAAGATTTATGAATGCGATAAATAATGAGTACCATCTGTTCCGGAAAGCCTTAACTACCCAGCTGTACTAAATACTCCTCCTCTGAACTTCCATTGTCCTCTGGGCATGCTTCATTGTGCCGCACTGGAGCTACACAGTCATTGATAATTGCAGTATTTAAAAAATAGCTTTCATGCGCACTCCCATGGTAGCAAGGCTTTCTAGGGCAACATAAAGAGGAGGAACAAGTTAGAGCATTCTAGAGTAGTGCTTCTCAACCTTCCTAATGCTGCGACCCCTCAATACAGTTCCTCGTGTTGTAGGGATACCCAACCATAAAATTATTTTCGTTGCTACTTCATAACTTTAATGTTGCTGCTATGAATCATAATGTAAATATCTGATATGCAGATGGTCTTAGGCAACCCCTGTGAAAGGGTTGGTTGACCCCCCCCCCCACAAGGGAGTCACAACCCACTGATTGAGAACTGCTGCTCTAGAGAGAGACAGTGTTAGACACAAAACTGATTATTTGGTGGGCAGGCTATGGAATTTTCAGTTCATGTCCCATTAAGAATTCTCCGAGGGTCTGGGGAAGAGACATCTCCCCAGGAATCTCCAGCCTACTCTGGAGCTTGGCTCTAGGCCAGAACTATTAGGCCATCAGGTAACAAGAAGGCCCCAAGCTCTTGCAGCTCTGGTGATATGGAAGGACTGACTCCAAAGTTCTTTAGGAAACCCTGGCTGAAATTCTAGTTGGTGAGACTGAGGAATTTTGATGCAAAAAGACAGAATGTGTGGCTGGGTGCTGTGGTGGGGCTGCTGAGGGTAGATTACTGGGTGGGGCAGTAAATGAAGGATGTGCTGAGCCTTAGCTTTCCATAAATCAGAACAGAGAACCAACACACAAATCCGTGAGACTGGGCCCCTTCTGCTGATGAAGCATCAACCAGAAAGTGCCATAAAACCTAGAAGCCATCTTACCAAGTAGTGGGCTCAAGGAGAACTAGTCCTAACATGAAATTAAACCTTTAACTCACTACATTCTTAAAGTTGTGTTAAAGTTGTGGAAATCTTAAAGTTAAAGTTGTGGAAATCAGAGGAGAAATACCTTTAATTGGTGAACTTGAAGGTTCTTCCCACTCTACTCTTTCCTATACATTACCTGAGGTAGATGCTATAAAGCTCAGGCTTTTTACAGAAAAAAAAAAAAAAGATTGTTTACCTTTTGCCCTTGTGTTGTAGTATAAAGGCAGTCTTGTGCTCTGTTTCTCTCTCTCCCTGACTTCTATCCTTGATTTCTTACTCTTACTCTTTGGGGATTGAATCTATATTTTCCAAAAAAAAATTTTTTTTTTTGAGACAGGGTTTCTCTGTTGTAACTCTGGCTGTCCTGGAACTCACTCTGTTGACCAGGCTGGCCTCGAACTCACAGAGATCCACCTGCCTCTGCCTCCCCAGTGCTGGGATTAAAGGCATGTACCACCACTGCCCAGCTATTATCCAATATCTTTTCCTGTTGCTTAGAACACATGAGAGCCACAGATATAATTTTACAGTTTCTGATAACCACATTAAAATGAAAAAGAAACAAGTAAAATTAATCAATGATATACTTATTTAATCCAAAATGACAAAAATCATTACACTATGTTGCCAACTTGAAATGATTGAAATATTTAACTCTCACACCCCTCTCACTGTGTCTGTGTCTGTGTCCCATCTTCTCAAGATCTGGTTTGCATCTGGAATTGTTTTCCCAGCATGTCTCACTTTTGCCATCTTTCACATCCTCGGTAACCATTTATAGTTAATGCTTGCCTTATTAACAGCATAAATATCATGCACTTCCTGCCACAGAACAAATAAAGAGTAAATGTTTGCTCAATGGGTGAATTTCTAATATTAAACATTATCATTTTATCTTCTGGCTCCTTAGCAAGCTTCACTTTTTTTCTAAGCAGGGCACTAAAGCAGATAGATACTTCCGTTGACGAATGACATCTGAAGTGTTTGACCAACAATGTTTACCACTGAGTTTTAAAACATTTTAACAAGTCTTAAGGGGGATTGGCCCTACTGTGTTTAGTCAGAAACTGTGGCTCAGAAAACCCCAAATCTTTTGCATAATAAATATACGTATATTTTGCAATCACTTGCTTGACAATAGTTGATATTTGCTCAGTCTGGTAAAAGCTGCTATAACATTTCATAAGATCTCAGAGTCTGGTTTTTTTAATTATTTTTCAATTAAAATGCTACTTTAATAATTACTTCACTAAACTGAAAGTTAGATAAAAAAGGCAGTACGTGCGTGCCTAGTGGGAACACCTTCAGCTCCTGTAAGGTGTTCACCCCACGACTGTCTGGCTAATCATTTCCGGCGTATACTCCTGGAATTGGAATGATTTGCAATTCCTTTTAAAGGACAAAGTTTTCCTTTCTTGTGTTTATCGTGCCTGCCTTTCAACATTTCAATATACCAGGAATTTTAGCTCCCCACCCCACCCAAAACGATGTTTATCAGAACCAAGCAATGTCTTTCTCCTTCTGTTTGCATCTAGTAACTGTAGGTAGGTTTCCTCTGGGATAGAATGTATATCAAGAGCAATATGATGGAGTCATAGCGTTACTGAGGGCCATTGCTCTCCTCGTTGCTTACATCACGGCTTCACACATCCACATCCAAACATATCCGACTTATTTTGCTACTTTACTGTTAAGAACATCTTATTCGGTCATGTGAACTGGAGTTTCTTGATAAAGCTACAGTTGAAGATCTTGTGGACTGACTGACTGGAAAGTTGTGTTTATGGGAGCTTGGAATGTTGAAGATCCAGGTCAAAATGATCTTAAGCTAACTTTAGTCCTCTTTTACAGCCACTTATCACCACATCTGTATCTCTGACCTGACATCGTTTTGACTAGCAGGTAAAATCTTCAGCATGTATTAACAAAGCAGGTAACTACTTTCCACCAACCCAAATGAAGAATGTCATCGCATAGCACCTGAAGCGTATAGCAGACTTTTTCCTGCTTTGCAGCAACCTACCTACGTGCCATTTCCACCATGTATTTGGTAAATGCATCCACTATTTTTGTTCTAAGGCTATAATAATTCATGTGGATTCTTCTGTAGTGGAAGCACAAACCCATGTTCCAAGCTGTGGTTACTCATATTTTGCTCAGAAAAACCAACCACACACACACACACACACACACACACCAAAAAACAAACAAAAAATAAAATAAAATTCTTATTCCCTTTTGAGCAAGAGCTGTTTTGCTTAGAGACTTAGGATCTATAGTCTACACTAAACTTCATCTAGCAGTAATGGTACAAAACACTACATTATCAATGACCCTTAACAGTTTTTGGGTGGGTAATGGAGTTGAGATAGGAAGAGCTACTAATACATACAATTCTGAACCTCCCTTATTCACACTCACCAAAACTAAGTATTATGGTTTCTTGAGCAGGAGTCTAGAATCTATTCTCACTTTGCTTTTAAAAATATTTTTATGGGATATATTCATTGTACACAGTATTGGATTTCATAAAGACAAGTTACTTCAAGTATATCATGTCTATTTGAAGGCAGTAATTGTCATCCTTCAGATTTTCTCAAAGAACATTTATAGTGTTTGAGAATTGTTCCTGTTTTCTGGGAGAGTGAGATGGTCCTTACCCTACGATTCACTATGCTGAGAGTCATGATACTCCTTTCATATTTGAAAAAAAAAATATTGTATTTGGTAGCTACTACAGTTAGGTCAGAAGATACGGTGAGCAGTGGGCAAGGATCCTAGCCAAAAAAAAAAAAAAGTTTCTAAACTGGATCAACTTCCCTTCTTGGACAAGACCTGCATCATCCTCACTGACGCCTAATCCCTAAATCATCGCGTTTTAGGTTTACTTAGGAAGAATTGTCTCAATAGGAATTTCTATAAAAGCCAAAGTACTTTTAGATTGAGTATTTAGAATACTTACAAATTTAGAAATTCTGGGTGAAGTATTGTGCTATAACTTGTGATGCAGGCGCATTTTGCCGCTCTAGAAATTAGAAAAACGTCAAGATTGAATTTCAAATCAAGTACTTCAAATATCTTACAGGAGACGCCTAGCTATGGTTGCTAGGCAACCTGACAGCCTCCCAAGCAGGGACCAACTCGCCTCCCACACTTGACCATCTCTCCCCAGGAGTGGGACGCGGAGTAGCCATTGGTCCCGATCTCCTCTCACCGACCTTCAATTGGTCAGGGAACCTCTCACTCCGCTCCCGTTGGCTCTCGCCGTCTCTCGCCGCCCCGTCATTGGCAGGCATGTTCTCGGGCCACCCTACGTCACTGCCTCACCCCACTTCCCAGGTCCTCCGACTTTGTCCCCGCCCCTTCCCCCGCCCTTCCAGCCGCGAGGGAAAACCCTAGCGAGTCACCGCCTCTCATCTCCTTCCCATTGGCAGAAAGCGGATTGAGGGGCGGGCGCTGCCGAGCGACTCTGAAGGCCGTGATTGGCTGCGGTAGCCGCTGTCCCGCCCCCCCGCCGCCTCCCGGCGGTGCGGGCGTCGGGTGGGTCGGTGGCTATAAAGCTGCTGAGGGCGGGAGGCATCGTGCACTGTCCTCCGAGCTTTGCTCCTCTCTGCGCCCAGGTTGCGGTCGCGTTTGGGTGAGTGTCCGACGCGGGCGCGACAGCAGGGCGGCCGAGGCGCCGCGGGCGGCGTGTGCGGAGAGGAGCCGGTGTCCTTGACTAGGCCGGAAGGCACTGCGCTGCGGTCAAGGCTGAGGCGGGACCGGGACCGGGAGGATGGGGCGTCGGGAGCGGGCTTGTGCGGAGTTCGCGGGGACCCCGCGCCGCTGCGGGGCGTGGAGAGAAGGCGAAGGGCGTTGAGGGCCCGGTGTTCTGATGACATAGTCAGAAGTCGGAGTCGCCTCAGAGGTGGCTGTGACCACCGAAGTGGGGGCGTCAGGACGGGATGAGAGCGGAGCTGGGCTGTCAGAGCGTTCCTCCGGTTAATGGTGGACCCCCAGAGGGATGGGGAAGCTCAGGCTCAGATCGAGGCTTGTAGGTTGGCAGGGGGTGTGTCCTGCTTCCACTTACACCGTAGATGAGAAGTGGGCAGTATTACTTTTCCCCGATTCAGGTGCAAGCAATCACAGCTGTGATTTAGACCTAGCCAAGGACTGATGCTCTGGATACCTTTGGTATGTGGCTTGCTTAAAATCTAAGATTAGGGAGCTCGAGCCCGCTCCTCCCTCCCTCCCCCCCCCCCCCTTTCTAACCCCTTCTGTCGATATCTTCTCCATCTACTGTTAACATCCAGCCTTAAGTGTTACAAAGGTATGATGGTCCTATGCCCACAGAACCTTCACACAGATAGACTTTGGGTTAAGTCAAGGGAAATTTCAAAGCTAAGTGTATGGGAATCTTTGAAAACGTGACCTTCTTTGATCAGTGGTAGAGAAAGTATTGCTTTGCAACATTCTGGAGGAGGGAATTGGAGTAGGTGGCAGGAGGTTGTCCTTGCCAAGCTTGTCCCTGTGGCCTTGGCTGTAGGCCATCCCTGGCTGCTTTCACTACCCACCTCTGTTGCAACCCCTCCCTCCTACTGATGATCTGGCTTATCCGGCAGTGAAATGGTTCTTTCGGTCTGATGGCTGCCAACGTTTCCTGTATCTTAGGGAGGAATCCCTGAGAAGCAAGGGTATGGTAAACAACAAATCAGACTATTCATAGTTAAGGATTTTTCGTTCCGAGCTGTGGTTTGAATTTTTATGGTACAGATCGCATCAGAGTGGAAACAGATTGAAAATTCCTCCACGGGTGTCTGCAAGTGATTCTTTGCAGCTGGAGACTTCTGAATAGTCTATGTTCTTTAATCAGACTTTTACATTTCAGCTATTTTTTTTTTTTTCGTGGAGATGGAAAGCAAAGGTAACCTGTCTCTTGAAAAGGAGAGGCTGCCTTTTCTTTGTGTCTAACCTGTGTGGATATTTAGCAAATTTTCCCTTTAGTGCAATTTTGGTGTCTTCAGCAATTCCAGTTCTCAGGTTTGTCTGATTGAGGAAGAGGGAGTGTAAAGATTATGTTTGAAGTCATCGAAAGCCATGTCATCTGGGTGTTTTATTTTATTTATTTATCCTTTTTTTTTTTTTTAAAGATTTAAGTACTCTATCTGCATGTACACCTTCATGCCAGAAGAGGGCATCAGATCCCATTATAATAGATGGCTGTGAGCCACCCATGTGGTTGCTGGGAATTGAACTCAGGACCTCTGGAAGTGCTCTTAAACGTCTGAGCCATCTCTCCAGCCCGTTTACCCATTCATTTATTTATTTTCGGTTTTTTGACCGAGGGTTTCTCTGTGTATCCCTGGCTGTCCTTGAACTCACTCTGTAGACTAGGCTGGCCTTGAATTCAAAGAAATTCACTTGCCTTTGCCTTCCAAGTGCTGCCACTATCACCCAGCTTGTTTTGTATTTCATAAATATCCCTCCTGATTGCTTAAACATATATAACTAATGGTCTCATTTTTGAGTTTTTTTTTTTTTTTTTTTAGCTGAGATTTTAAATATAAAGTCCAAGGCATTGATGGAACCTGGGTAGGTCTTCTAGAATGATTTAGTACGTGGTGGGACCTTTCGTTATCCAGGGGAGCTGGGGGTGTAGTTGGAGGAGATGATAAACCATGCATCAGAATCTCTTTTAACACATTTTTACATCTATGTAGGCCAAAGAGGTCAAAAGTGTCATGTTTCATTTAGAAAGGAACGTAACCTTACATCTTGATGTTGGCTCTTAGAAAAAGTTGTGTCACCTTTAGATGAAAAATGTTGAGAAACATTTTACCTAATTAATGGCTGTGTGCTAGCTCTAGGGTCTTAATCTGTTCATCCTAATGCTTGGCACCTGTTAGTGTTCCCCTAATGTCTGTCAACTGGGCAGTAAGGAGGAACTAACCTTTCAACCGTTTGGGTCTGGGAATGACTCAAACCTACCCTTTGCTGAAGTGATAGTAAAAACTCACTGGTGATGGGTACTCAGGTACTTGAATCTAAAAAAAAAAAAAAAAAGTCCTAGCATTGTTATAACTCCAAATTCAGCCACTCTTTAAGTGTTCTTTATTCTAAAACCTCTACCACTGGTCAAAAGGATAATTCCAAAGACTCAAATAGGATGGGCATGGTGCATACCTTTAATTCCAATACTCAGAGAGACAGATCCAAGAGGACTTGGATCTCTGCAAGTTCAAGACCAGCCTAATCTACATAATGAGTTCCAGGACAGCCAGGGCTACATAGAGAAATTCTGTCTCAAGAAACCAAACAAACAAAGAAACAAAAATAATCAAAATATACTGTCTAATGTAGATACAAAGACTCTTCATAACTAATATTTCAATAGAGTAGGCTCTGCAGGCTTGAATGTGAATGATGTAAGAATACAAGTCTTTGATTAGAAAACTCTGTGATTTATCTAGGAGTTTTCTAGAAAAGACAGCTTAGAAGAGGGCTTTGAAGGATAAATAGAGGCTCCTCACCCCCACCCCATGTGATGGTTCAGTAGCTGGGGCAATAGCCACCAGGTCTCAATGACCTGAGTTCAATCCCCAGGATATAAGTGGTAGAAGGAAAGAAGCCATCAAGGTTGTCCTCTGACTCTCAAGCGCATGTCATGGCACATGAACACACGCACAAAGTAAACAAGTAAGTGAATAGAATCTCTGATTGGCAGACCAGGAATTCAGGGAGAGGCAGAGCTGCATGTGTTGTACTTGGAGATCTATACAAGTATACAGATGAGGGTAAAGGCTTTCTTAACAGTTTTTGCCTATATGATCCTAAAGAAAGATAAATATTCGAATATCCTTGCTTTCATTCCAGTAACAATGCAGGAGATCAGCAAGTAACTGCTGATAGTTTATCAAGTACCAATGTGTACTAGATTAGTTTATCTGAGTACTCGAGTCAAGACTGGGAAGGGAACTAAAAGGAGAAATCCAGTTGAGTAAAATTCAGCAAAGAAAGCAGCACTAACCCTAGGCAGTCTCATTACTCCTGGCCAAATTCAGAATTCCCATGTTGTGATTTGTGAGCCTCCAAGCCATTGTTGTGGTGTGCGTGACAGCTTGCAGTCCTTAACTGCTTCCAGCTCCATGTTGATTCCTCTCATCACTTGTTCTGAAAAGATGTTATAATCTGATAACTTTCTTTAGACTTTGGCATTACAGGTTATGTATCCTTTATCAGAAATACTTGGGTCTGGAAGTAAGTGTTTCATGTTTTGAAACATTTGTGTAAATATATATTTGTGTGTGTGTACATATGCAAACACACACACACACACACACACACACATATGAAAGGAGAGACTGATTTTGTAGATAAGGTCTAAGTCTAAAGGTGAAATTCATGTTTCGCATACACTTTACACATGAAATCTGAAGATACAGTATTTGTAGTGTTGCATGCATTTTGACTGACCTGTCACATGAGTTCAGGTGAGTTTTCTTCACATAGCATCATGTCAGCATTTAAAAAATTGGACTTTGGTGCACTTAGGTTTCAAGCTTTTCAGATTAAAGATGCAGATCTGCACTCTTCAGCAACTGTAGAATAGAATCGAAAGCTTAAGCCTGATAGGTTCTTCTCCAAAGTGCTGTTTCCTGCGTGTTTTCTCTCTTCCAAAGATTGTATGGGCTTTGTGTTGCCTGTAGTTAGCATCCTAGCCCTTCCTGGCTCTTCTTTGCTTTAGTGTGCTCAGGTCCTCTTTCTTTGTGTGTCTTTCTCCTCCCTCCACCTACTTTTCCTCCCTAGTTTAATCAATAGAAAGAGGACTGAGGGTGTGGCCAGTATTTGACTAACACAGGGAGGCCCTAGGTTTGTTCTTAGCACTGCAAAAATAAACAAGGGGAATGCCTTTGATACAAATTACAGCCATGGCTTCAAGTCATTAGTAAGTTACTGTATCTCAACATGGCGAAGGAATGATATTTTCTACCCTACTGAGAAATGGTCTTGACGTGGCCTGCTTAATTTAGAGACAGCACAAGCATAATTTGAGACAATAAAGAATAAAATACAAGCTATTTTCTGAAAGTGTAGCTATAATGCCACAATCAAAGCCCTCTTTCCCCCAACATATCCTGGGCCTACAGGTATAGCTCAGTGGTTCAGAGCATTTGCCTCACGTGGGGAGAGTATTGATGCCTGATCCTACATCACAGTTCCCACATGTTTCATCTTCCCCACAGCCCTTCAGAGTGAGCTGGGAAGAGGAGGGAGGCATATTACCTTTATTTTACAGATGGGGAAATCAAGATTCAAAGAGGTACAAATTATTGCTAAAAGTCCTTAGTGCAGAGTAAGCTCTGGAAAGTGTGTGCCTCTTTATTGTAGAATTTTACTAGCCCAGTACAGCTTACTTCTGTTTCTGCATCTCCATTCTCGGTAACCCATGTTCAGTAGGGAAGACTGTGGCTCCCAGCATCATAGTTGTTAGTCTGAACGGTGATGTGATCTTAGTTCTCAGCAGAGTGGAACCTGCTCCCGGAAGGACTAATCAAGGGCAAGTGTTTCATAAACTTTAACTGCTGTATTTTTCTAAGCACGTGTTGAATTGTGCTTTGTTTGCATAACTTAATTAGAGAAGTTTTTTACTTTGTTTTTAACTCTCTTTGAATTGAAGTCACTGATTTATGTAGTGGTTTATGACTTTAAAAGAAGCTCTCATTTGAAACTCCTAGTGCCTGAAGGAGGACACAGCCACAGACCTGGAGACTGCAGTCCTCTGTCCTGCACACAGGTACGCAGCAGCCGTGCTTCTTAAGGAAGGCGTTTCTCTAAGGGGAGGAGTGTAATTTCTCTTGTAGAGCTAATGACAGGTTGTATGTGCCACATATTCTTCTCTTTTCTCTTCCCGCTCCTTTCTGTCTTTCACTGTCACTGTGGCTGGAACTTGCTACACAGACCAGGTTGAAACAGTCTGCCTGCTTCTCCCTCCTAAGTGCTGAGATTCAAGGCATGTACCGCCGTGCCTGGAGCCATGTATTCCTAAAACTATTTTTAGAATTGTATGTTACCTTTAGCAATTAGTTAATGCTATAAATGCTTCTGGAGTTAGTATTTACTTGTAACATGAAAAACATAGGCAATAAGATATAACTATAACTGAATCTGAAAAAAATCACAGGCATGGTTGCCAGTAGTGCTTGCATTTATTCATTTATTTATTGTTTGTTTGAGGAAGGATCTATTTGGTAACACTGATTCAGTTCTTCTGCCTCAGCCTCCCAAATGCTGAGATTTTAGTAGTTTGATACCACATTGTACCAATAGTGCTTTGAAGATTACAGTTTCAAAAGATACGTATCTGAGCTCAGCATGAGTCCTAAGGTCACATGAGAATGGATGAGTTGCACTGTTTAAACCACCAAACTGATTATCTGCAGCTGTTGTAGTGCAGTACATTTCTTATGATTCTGGCCCTAAACAATAACCGAAAAGCTTGAGAATTTGCAGTAGCTAAAAAATGTTAGGCATAATTTGGTGTAGGACAGAACAGGGAGTAGAAGTGGAGAAGCTCTTGGAGACTCTCATGATAGCCCAGGGCACCAAAGCTAGTGCCTGTCCCTCAGCCATTGAGGACTGATTGTGTCAAGACTGCCCTGTACCAGCTTCCTCCACTGGTTTCCAGTCTTTCTCTTCTTTCTCATCTTCCTTGTCTTCTTCCTCTTTTCTTCTTCTTCTTCCTCCTCTTCTCCTTCTTTGTTTTCTCTACAGGACTATTCATGAGGTAGGGGGTGTATGGGGTGGACTTTTATTTTTATGCCCTCGAAAAAAGTCTTCTAGAAAGTATAACAAGAATTCTTGCCTGACTTTATTAGGACATGTAGCTTCTTTTGTCCTCCAGAGGGGGGCAGTCTCTCTAGGGCACAGAGGACCTTTCTCTGAGGATGCTGCCTAATTGAAAGACTGAGCGTTTACTAGAGTTTTGTGGTAGTCATGTACCTTTGCCTCCTTTTAATTATAAACAGAGAATCTTCACTGTGCTACATAGTTTTTTTATTATTAGTTTTATACTGTAAAAGATAATCTACCTTATTACCAAAAATTTAAGCTATATAAGAGCACCTGCTTCGGGGCTGGAGAGATGGCTCAGAGGTTAAGAACACTGGCTGCTCTTCTAGAGGACTAGGGTTCAGTTCCCAGCACCCACACAACACTCACAGCTGTCAGTCACTCCAGTTCCAGGACTTCTGACCTCCCCACCCCCATACATGTAGGCAAAACACCAATGAACATAAAATAAAAAATAAATTATGTGTTAAAAAAAGAGCACATCTTAACAGAAGACCTAACAGTAACACTTTAGAATGGAAGTCATATCAACTAAAGGATGATTTGGTAGTTAGCAGCAACACATTCTCAAGTCTTCACTAAATTGACTCATGAGAAAGTATAGTTCAAAGTTCAGAGGTTATGTATTTGTTCATTTTATTTCCAAATGCATTGTAAGCCAGTGAACAAAGGCAAGGGGGAAACAGTACTGTGTTCAGTAGTTTGAAGAGTTGGAAAGAATCTGAAGGAAGAGGAGGCTAAGGAGGCCACTCCTGCTGCCTCTGCAGTGGTCACGTAGAAGGTAGTGCGTTGATTGATCACCTACATGCTAGTAAGTGTATGGCCTAGCTTCCTTCTCTATTTACTTTTTCTTTCTTTGAGGTTCTGGAGATTGAACCTGGCCCTGTATGTTGGTCTTTTTGTCTTTATGCTAATTTTAGAACTTTTTGCTGTGGGTTATGCCAAGAACTTAATTTAGAATCTGTGCCTAGAAATAGACAGCTCCTTTAAGTCTTCATTTCAACTTCATGTAGTCAAGTAGGCACCAACTTTTATAATCATAGAATTGATGGAGAACTTCCATAGTTAGTACCAAGTGAAGACAAAGCAAGCATGTCTCTTATCTAGAAAGACATGCTCATTTTCTTTTGATTTGAGACACAGAAAGGGAACTGAAGATTTAGGAGGTGGAGCAGGAAGAACTTCTTTACCTTCTCTTACTAAGCTATCACTAGAATGAACCCTCGTACTGTAATGTATGCTTCTGTGTCTAACTGTTGCTGATGATACTGTTTTTCGTGTATTGAGCACTAACTAGCATCAGTAATTGAGGGCTTAAAGGATATGATTGACAAATTATTTCATTTAATTCTTGTTTTCCCATTGATTAGGACAGTACATACACTGCACCAGGTAAAATGGGGTATTCAGAAGTCTTAAGACATGAAAAGATTCAAAAGCATTTGGACTTTGTTGAGGTTACAGGGTTATTAATCTGCCTGAATACCATAACAAATTAGTACCATAGTCTAGAAGGATTAACCAACTTTTTTTTTTTTTTTTTCTTTAAAGTTCTGGAGTACAGCTTAAGATTCATGGTCATTTCTTGGTTAAGGTTTTTTGTGGAGTGGAGATAGCTGCTGTCTTGTCATGGCCTTACATGGCAGAAATACAATGCATGTATGCAGACTTGAGCCTGCTCTCTGATGTCTTCCTATAAGGGCTAATCTGGGCTGCAGAGATCGTTCAGCCATTAAAGGCTAGGCTCACAACCAGAAATACTTGGAGACACCAATCCCAATGTGAGGTTGGTCCCCATCCTCAAGACCTCATCTCTCAAGGACCTCTCTACAAATGCCATACAAATAAAGACAAATTGACTGCTAGTATTTTCATAGAGCTTGACATTTTACTTATGTATTTGGAAACAGGATCTCACTATGTTGCCCAGGCTGTTCTTGAACTCCTGGGCTCTAGTGGTCCTCCCAGCCCGGCTAGGAGTGCTAGGTTTGTGTTGCCGCAGCAGTATGCCATATCTGATTTTTCCTTTCTTAATCAAGAGTTGTAATTTCCCAAGGAACGCTCTCTGTGCCACAAGGAATAGTTGTAATACAGTGTCCTTTGAAGAACTGTGAAAGAGTAAGAGGCTTTGGTGCTGTCTTTGGTTTCTGTGATGAACCCTGCTTGTAGGGATTCGTTTCCCTGGATTGTGTAGTTGCCAGGGGTAAAGAGTGTGTTCCAGCAAATTGTTTCTGGAAATAAAAAAAATTATGCTGGGCATGGTGTCGCACGCCTTTGATTCCAGCACCTGGGAGACAGGTAGATGACTCTCTATGAATGTGAGGCCAGCCTGGTCTATATATGTTCCAGGCTAGCTACACTTAGAGAGATCTTGTCTCAACCCCATCCCCTAAAAAAAGGAAGAAAGGGAACGAGAGAAAGAAAAAGAATGAGAGTTCTGTGTCTAGAAGGAAGATTTGACTAGTGTTCCGTAAAGTCTTTAGCCTGGAGTCAGGTGTGGTGGCTGTGATCCCAGTGCTTGACAGACTGAAACAAAAGGCTCACCTTGAATCTCAGACCAGTTTGGGTTATAGAGTAAGGTCCTATCAAAAACATAAAATCTTTAACTCAGATGTCGGGTGCTTATTTTTAATGTTTTAATATATCTATAACTTAATGACTTTTGTGCTATAAAGATGTTTCATGTTCTAAGGACCAAACTTTTTTACTTTATTTTCCCAAAAATCTCAGTAATTAACTCACTGTAACAATAGCCTGTAATTTTGTTCTATCTTAATATCAAACCAGAGTTTTCAGAGTGGCCAAAGACCAATGATGTGGATTTGACTTTTCATTGTTAAGTGTCAGATTAACCGGTAGTTGACAAATGCTTTAGAAGACAAATCAGTTTGGGCAGGTAACCGGTGAACTACATGTTCAGAGGGAGAGCGAAACTCCATCTCTTGAGCATTGCCCTGTCATAATATACCCACATGGGAGCTAGGTTGTAAGAGTCCGGTCTCCTTTGTTCTCCCAGCCAGCTAGTAGGTTTTATAACCACTTTCCGTGTTAACAAGCCCTTCCACACACACCCTTTTGGAAGCATCCAGGCTGATTTTTTCATTTCTTGATGAATAAACCTTTCAAAGGCATGGAGGCTCCTAGATTAAATGACTAGCCCCAGGACAGCTAGTGGTGGCCTGAAGGGCTAGCAGTTTTGTTACTTCTGGTAAGTAAATCTAGGTTGGTTTTTTTTTTTTTTTTGGTTTTTTTTTGAGACGGTTTGTGTAGCCCTAGCTGTTCTGGAACTGTCTCTGTGGACAGAGCTCTGCCCAGCTTGTTTGTAGTTTTTGAAGGTGTTCACAAGTAAATCTTCTCTTTGATTGGTCATTCATACAGTTTTTTAAAGAAGTGTATTTATTTGTTTGTTATGTGTGTATGTGCCTGTGTGGGTTTACATGCGCCACTAGAGTGCAGGTCCCAGTGGAGGCCAGAGGGCGGAAATCCCCTGGAACTGGAGCTACCTGATTGGGTGCTAAGAATGAAACCCAGCTCCTCTGGAAGAGCAGAAAGTAAGCAGTAAGCTAGGCCCTCTCTCCAGCTCCAGTCAGTCATACTTTTAAATCATCATATTTTATTTCATAGTTCTTTATTGGGAAAATCTTACAGGGTTGTTAACCTGTGTGTGTATCTGTGGTGCTAGGGATTGAACACAGCGTTTTATACATGTTAGGCTAATGTCCTGCCACTGAGCTGTATTCAAGCCTTAAAATCATGTTTTAAGTCTTAAGATAACCAGTTTCAAGTACGGTGGAAGCCTTTCTAAAAGGTTATAGTTCAAACAAGCAGATAGTGTTCCTATCCTGAAGTCGCTGCTTTACATGTTTATAACTGACTGCCCCCAATACGGTACACTACATTTAGAGATACTGCAGTAATCTAGGTAATTTTAGAATTCTTACCAACTGTTTTGTAGCTTTGAACTAGAAAAGTCAGCAACTTAAAACCTAAAAACAATGTTTCTGTTTTTCTTTGTACAGCTCTTTCACCATGCCTGGGTCACTTCCTTTGAATGCAGAAGCTTGCTGGCCAAAAGATGTGGGAATTGTTGCCCTTGAGATCTACTTTCCTTCTCAGTATGTTGATCAAGCAGAGTTGGAAAAATATGATGGTGTAGATGCTGGAAAGTACACCATTGGCCTGGGCCAGGCCAGGATGGGCTTCTGCACAGATCGGGAAGACATCAACTCCCTTTGCCTGACTGTGGTTCAGAAACTGATGGAGAGAAATAGCCTTTCCTATGATTGCATTGGACGGCTAGAAGTTGGAACAGAGACAATCATCGACAAATCAAAATCAGTGAAGTCTAATTTGATGCAGCTGTTTGAGGAATCTGGGAATACAGATATAGAAGGAATAGATACAACTAATGCGTGCTATGGAGGCACAGCTGCAGTCTTCAACGCTGTGAACTGGATTGAATCCAGTTCCTGGGATGGTATGTTCCATATCTGCATTCTGAAACAAACGAAAGCAAACAAATAGTAAACATACAAACACACACACATGCTTGCACAAAACGCATTCCTTGAGGATGTTTAGAGGTCGTACCTCTTTCGCTTGGTGCTGGGGAAGGAACCCAGGGTCTCTAGCAATGAATAGTATCCGCAGCCGTCCAATGGCTGTCAGTGCTGTACACAAGCTGGTGCTCGTTATACTAGTCCAAATACATTCCGAAAGATGACTGACGTTCGGCTTAGTTTATTTTAGGAACAATGATAGGGAAGTGGTCTGTTTAAAATTTAGACAGACTGCTTCTTTGTTTTTGTTTTTAACCAACATGAGAAAATCATCTTCCGGGAAATAACAGACTTGTGTCCGCATGCATGGTTTTGTAATTTTGATCACTTTGCATTGCATTTTTTAGGACGGTACGCTCTGGTAGTTGCAGGAGACATTGCTATATATGCCACAGGAAATGCCAGACCTACTGGTGGAGTTGGGGCCGTGGCTCTGCTCATCGGGCCAAATGCTCCTTTAATTTTTGACCGAGGTGAGTATTTGAGAAGACACTTACTTTGTTTTGTGTGGTGCTGGGTTTGACTTTGGGCCTTGTACGTGCTAGAGCATTCTACATCTAAGCTTCATCCCAATCGCTTTTCTTTTTAAATTATGAGACCTAGGTTCTCACGTAGTTCTGCAGGCTGCCCTTGAGCTCTCTGTGAAGCCCAGGCAGGCCTACAACTTTGACTCCCTCGCTCTGGCCTCTAATACCTGGGATTACAGGCCTCTGCCAGCAGGTCTAGTTCACTCTCTTATTTACTTATTTTATTGATACAGTGTCCTGAGAAATCGAATACAGTAGTAGAAGCTACTGCTTGCTGAATGTTTGCTGGCTGCCAAATACTTTATGTGTATTACTTTAGCTTTGTAAGTTTTGTCCAAAAAATAGAATTGTCCTCACTTTATGAAGAAGTAAAATGGGCCGAAGTAGAGTTGAAGAAATAACTTACAGTAGCAATATGCCCAGTCAGTGATAAGTTTATTTATCCTCAAGATACTAGCATCATTTTTGAGTTAGATTCATTTAGGAAACTTGCAGGAGACATTACTTACCAAAGCAGTCTTGGTACAGCCCATGGCGCTACTATGTTTTATTTAATTATATTGACTTCCCTTTGCCTTTCCCATATTGAAGGGTTAAGTGTTGATTGGTTGAGAACCTTTAAATGAGGCAGCATGCTACTAAAATGAAACATCACAAAGCAGGAATTACAGCTTCCATTTTGGTTCTAATAGGGCTTCGTGGGACACACATGCAGCATGCCTACGACTTTTACAAGCCTGATATGCTCTCTGAATACCCTATAGTAGATGGAAAACTCTCCATACAGTGCTACCTCAGTGCATTGGACCGCTGCTATTCTGTCTACCGCAAAAAGATCCGTGCCCAGTGGCAGAAAGGTGGGCTTTCCCCTAACCCGTTTGTACTAGTTATTCAGATATCTGGAGGACAGTGTAGTAATGTGCTGGGTGCTGTAGTGAGAAACTTCTTTATGAACAACCTTCATCATTTTTACCACTTCTTCATTTTCCCACAGTCTCTGGGAATGCATAATTTAGAAAAGGAGGTAAGTTTTAGGACTAGCTTGATAGAAATGTTTACGATGATTTATCAACTGCATTACAAAAGAAATACAAACTTTTATGTAACAGTACAGTGCTATTTGTACTATGCTTAACAGTATATTTTAAATGTCATTTTACAGTAGTGTTTCTGGGGATAGAGTCTGGTTTTATAACATAGGCTGCCCTCAAACTCAAGATTCTCCTACCTCAGGCTCTGTAGGGCTAGAATTACAGTTTGGCAGTATGGTTTTTAAGAGGCCTGCCAAATTGTCAGAACCCCACAGTAAGTGCACTTTTCATGTATATATGCTGAACAGAAACAAAAGTTTTGTGAAATTACTCATGCAGTTTGCCTTTTTTTCCTATCCTTTAAAAGAAAAAAGAAAAATGCTGATCTTGACCAACTGATCTGCTAATGTGTTGTGACTTAAATTTAAAAATCAGTGGTGTGGTCATATGTAGCTGAGTGTCTTAATTTAAATACACATTTAAAACTAATGAGAGATTTCATGATTGCATTAGACATGATTAGGGTTGCTCTTTAAGGACACAGGGCAGGTGACTCTTCTGTTGCCATTTTCTCTGCTCTCTTTGTATTGTAGTGCATAAACTTATTTCAGTTCTTAAAACTAATAAGTAAAGAAAGAAACATCCTAGCCTGTTCTGAACGTCAAGGTGTAAAGTTTCCAGGCTTCTGTGGAGTTCATCGTTTTCTTGGTCTTCTGTTTCAGAGGGAAATGATAAGGACTTCACCCTGAGCGATTTTGGCTTCATGATCTTTCACTCGCCGTACTGTAAACTGGTACAGAAATCTCTAGCTCGGATGTTCCTGAATGACTTTCTTAATGATCAGAACAGAGATAAAAACAGTATTTACAGTGGCCTGGAAGCCTTTGGGTAAGAAAGCTACTATGATGTGGTTATTGTGCTTATTTTGTATTAGAGGTTTTTATTTGTGTAGACCTGAAAAATATAGTCAAAAGGATGTTAGAAGTATTCTATTCTAGTTGGGCAGCAGTGGCACACGCCATTAATCCCAGGAGGCAGAGGCAGGCAGATCTCTGTGAGTTTGAGGTCAGCTTGCTCTACAGAACCAGTTCCAGGACAGCCAGGGCTACACAGAGAAGCTGTCTCAAAAAGCCAAAAGAGAAAAGGAAGGTAGTATTCTATTCTAATATTCATCTTATCAATGAAAAAATAGTTCTAGAGAGGTGGGTAGCCGGCTTACCTACACAGGTTCAGTAGTGGTTTCTGTCTGATTTTAGCTCCAGCCTCATTGCTGTCAGCACAAAAGCGTGATCACAGACAGCGCAGCTCACTACAGCTCTGTTTGCTCTGCAGTCCTGGGGCCTGTGGGCGCATGCTGCGGTCACATTTTAGACTCATGCTATGCGTGTTCAATTCATTCTTGTTCTTTCCACCTTTGCCCTTTCTCCACTTGATGAACTCCTACTTAAACTAAATTGATAGGCATGACTGGGCTGTGTTGAGTGGCTCTGAAGCTTTAGCGAGTCTGCTAGTCCATTATCCTGTCAGCACCATTGTCTCTACTTGATGATAGCAACATTAAGCAAAGAACTGAAAATTGGGTAACATCATTTATACAGTTACGATGTTACTCCTTGACTTTTAATACAAAATCCTATATATTCACAGATTTGAGTATTAAGTAGGACAACTACTAATAAAATAAAAGCATGATGTTTAAATATTATATAATTATCTCTTTAATATATTCTTTCAGGGACGTTAAATTAGAAGATACTTACTTTGACAGAGATGTGGAAAAGGCATTTATGAAGGCTAGTTCTGAGCTGTTTAACCAGAAAACAAAGGCATCTTTGCTTGTATCAAATCAAAATGGAAATATGTACACATCTTCTGTATATGGTTCCCTTGCTTCTGTTCTGGCACAGTAAGTATAAATGGTGGTTCCCTGACTCCCCTTTTCTGAATGACATTTTATCTTCAGGTCTGGTCTGCTGCCATTCACTGATCTGAAGAACGTATAGGTTAAGTCTGCAGCTCTTCTCTGAGTATTTGTTAACACCTCTAGATTTTCCCAGCTCTTGGTTCCATGGTTTTATTATTCTTTACCTACAGTTGAACCACAAGCCCCTAATGATAGGAATTTATGTGTGGTTTAATAATTTTACTAAGTCCCATCATTTCCTAAAAGATGGAAGATTTTGTTCTGACTTTACCCTCTAACCGTATGAAAACCTTAGATCTTCAAGAATGTTAAGTTAAGCAAGGAATGGTGGCACGTACCTGTAATCCCAATTTGCAGGAGGTAGAGGCGGCAAGATGGAGTGCAAGTCCAGCCTGACTGTGTAGGCAGACGCTGTCTCAAAGTAAACGGAAGCTTCAGGTCGATCCTGTGTTATACTATAGATGGCTTAAGTGTGACTCCTGACGCATTGTATTTGGGTCCGCTAAGTGTGCCTTTTTCTCCCTTACACAGGTACTCACCTCAGCAGCTGGCGGGGAAGAGGATTGGTGTGTTCTCTTACGGTTCTGGCTTGGCTGCCACTCTGTACTCACTTAAAGTTACACAAGATGCCACACCTGGTAAGTGCTGGGTCCTTCGGCAGGCGTGCATTGCAGACCTCTCAGTGGGCGCTGCAGTCAGTCTGGTGGATCATTTCATTCTCAACCTCATTACTTTCCACCTGTTTTTTTTTCTTTAACTATCTTATAATCTGCCTTAGTAGATAATAGACTGAATTCCCCCCACCCCCTTTGGTTTTGACTATATTTAAGCAAACATTTGTGCTTTCCTTGAGAAAGAAGGAACAAAAATATTGAGGAAAAACTTAGGAAAACTTGGCATCATTGAAAATTATACTGAGACTTGTCAATAGAAACATAGTTTCAACTCCTGTGTGTTTCTTAGCTTGTGGGCTAGCAGATATTGAATAATGTCAAGTCAGAAAGGGTAGGGAGTTATGTCAAGAAGATACCATTTTACCTTTTAGCTAAACAATAGCCAATAGTCTTTAAAAAGGACAAGAAGTTATTTGTGTTTGGTAACATTTTATTAAGTGTCTTTGAGACATGCTGTTCTCAAACTTTTAATGTTGATTGTTTGCTCTTGTAGGATCTGCTCTCGACAAAATAACAGCAAGTTTATGTGATCTTAAGTCAAGGCTTGACTCAAGAACTTGTGTGGCACCGGATGTCTTCGCTGAAAACATGAAGCTCAGAGAGGACACGCATCACTTAGGTGAATTGTGTTAGAGACCTACAGACCTGTTAAGCATGCAGTACAGATGAGGTTATCCAGCTTGTTTAGGTCTAATGTGACCTCCGTGAAAGTTGTAGAGAAATATGACAATTCTCTGTTCAGTTGGTCGCCAGATGAGTCATCTCATGAGTAATTTTTGATATTTTGCTTTCCCTTCAGCCAACTATATTCCCCAGTGTTCAATAGATTCACTCTTTGAGGGAACGTGGTACCTAGTTAGAGTGGATGAAAAGCACAGAAGAACTTACGCTCGACGTCCCTCCACAAACGACCACAATTTGGATGAAGGAGTGGGGCTTGTGCATTCAAACACGGCAACAGAGGTCAGTAAGCGTCATGTTAATCCTCTTCTTTGGCAGGATATAAGTTTTCACTCTCATATATTTGGGCTCGGACACCCTAACAGATACAGCAACTTAAAGAAATGTCAGTAAAGCAGAGTGATTCAGAGCAGAGCTGCAGGCCCTTTGCAGTTGTGGAAGGCACATGCCAAATACTAGATTTACTAAGTTCGAGAACTAATAGGAAGTTAGTTTGGTCTAGAGGGAAGGCACGTTTGTGTCTTACGCGCTGGTGGGCATTGTGGAGAGGAGAATGCTGAGCTCTTGTTTCTGAGACCTTTGCAGAAATGACCGTGATAGCTGTGATTTGATTCTTGTTGTATGCTTGGCACTTTACTTGCATTTGCTTTTATAATTCTTACAAACCTTTTACTAAGCTCTTTGAGGTTTACAAATGGTACTAGCTCCAAGGTGAAGTCCCAAGAAGGCTAATCACTCAGGATTATGCAAGTCAGTGGCAAACAAGGTTCAAACCAAGAACTTTAACCTTGGAGTTACTGTGTATATTTATGATTGTTACAACTCTGAGTGTACTGTCTTCTTGCTGTTAAACCAAGTGGGTAACATATCGAGGAAGTGTCCGAGTTGTCGGTGATCACCACGCTGTGAGATTGAGTATTTAGTTCTCTCCTTGCTTTATAGAATGTGTGTCAGTGTCAACCTCTGAATTTTTCCTTCATTAGTTTCTTTATAGGTACTTTAATTAGTCTTCAGATTCGTAAAGAAAAAAATTATAAGGCTATTTTCTTTTTGTTTTAGCATATCCCAAGCCCTGCTAAGAAAGTGCCGAGACTCCCTGCGACAGCAGCAGAATCGGAATCAGCTGTCATTAGTAATGGGGAACACTAGATGCTCTGTGAGGTGTAAGACTTCACAGTGGCTTGGGACTGGGATGGGGTATGGAAACGGTTGGAGGAATGGATATCTGGGGACAATTTTAAAGATTACGTGTTGCTTAAAATTTAATGTAACTGACACAGAGCCTAGAAAACTATTGTGTTCTTGGAAAAGTCTTTGCTGAACTTTCTAACACGCTTCCTGTTGTGGTCTGGCCAATGGTGAATGTACTGCAATGATGTTAAAGGGCTCTGTAAAACTTTATACCTCTCTGGACGTTTGTATGCATGCAGTTTAGTCTTCAAACATGGTATGAACTGAGTGCGTCTGTCGACAATAAGCAGAGGTACTAGTGTCCAATTAAAAAACATTTTTTTTAATGTGTAAGAATTTTATACTTTAACAAATAAAAAAAGTACCTGTAGCTTTTGAAAAACTTTTCTAGGTTGGGAAATGTGGAATTTAAATGTTACGCACAAACCCTGCTTGAAAATGGCAAGGCAAACATTATCTTTTTGAAGATTTGTAAATCCTGAAGAGAGAAAAGAGTGGTATGTGGTTCTAGCATCTGGATGAACCACCGGAGAAGGTTTGATGGTAATCACGTGAGCAAAAAGATGCTAGCGTTGGCAGCAGGCCTATGTCACAGCAGACAAGGTTCATCTGGGCGCTGTGGACACAGCTGTGGGAACTGGTTCTGGCCGGTTCTCTGTGGCTGGTCCTCAGTAGCTCTGAGATGCGATTGGAGCTGGTGTGGGGAATCTTGCTGCAGCCCTTGTTTGCAAGGATAGAAAGTTTGTTGGCCTTCCTTTCTAAAATGTAAAGTAGGAAGGATGGGGCAGGGCATTATTAGGTTACAGTGTTACAAATCCAGTTTGTAGCCCGACAGCCGAAATTCACACACACAACACCTTTTTTCCTTTGTGGTTTGTGTATTTTTGTGTTCTGTTTGTTTTTTATCTGTTCAATGAAAGTAAGAAAATATAACCCAAATTTTCACATAGTGAAAATTGCAAGTTGTCTGATTAGCCAAAGGGAATATTCACTTCAAGATCTAGAAGTATAATTCATCCCATTTTTGCCCTAAACTTTCACTTTAAAAACAACAAAAAGTACCTCGTGAGATGAATAAGAAGATTGATTCGAAAGGTCTCTGGGTGACTTTGGTGCTGAACAATGACATGAGCCTCATAGACTGTAAAGTAGAGATAGTTGGAACTAATGTACAGAACTAAATTTTTTAAAACTTTATTTGCTGTTCAATTCTGTGAAGTTTCAGTTATCTAAAATAAACACTTACACGTGTAATGTTTCAGATTGCAAGGTAATATGTAATGTAGCATTTGTAAGATATTCTTGTCAATATTAACTAGTAGGATTTTGATTTGTACAGTTTTAATTGGTTAAAATGATTTCATTTTAACATTCACTGTTATAGATGAATAATGTGAGTTCAGATTTCACAGATGGTGGGGAAATGGTGCATGTAATTCTTTTGCAAGTATTGAGAATTCTGTATGTTTTGAAAAGAGTAATTTAATGTTTGGGTGCCAAGAAGTGGGTTTTCTCAGAGTCCATTGCCGGCAATGGGCAAGCCTGGCGGTACTGGCATGGAACATTAACCATACACCTTACTAATAGTGAGGTGAGTAACTTTGAAATAAAGTTTTAGACAAATATTTCAGATATTTGAGTGTTCTTTTCCTTTCTGAGCCAAAAATTTGGACATGGAGTCAGCAAATAGCTGTTTTTACGTGTGAGCCATTAATCTGTCACTCATTTGCTTATTCTTCAAATATTCCAAACTGGGTGTAAGCAACATGGTGTGCTTATGCTAGAAATAAAATGTATTCAGTGTGTGGTCTTGTCATCCCTTTTAGGATTCTACAGATTAGGAAGCGCACCAGATCATTTTCTAGTATGGAACAGCTCCTGTTATTTTGGATCTAGATTGAGGACATGTTAATAATTTGTTTTATTTTCTGGGCCAGTGTTAGTTAGAGTCCAGTTTTCTCAGGTCACTTTTCTTGCATATCCTAGGATCCTTTCCTGTGGAGAATCTTTTTTTTCCCCCTGGATTTTTAATTTTATGAACACTCATGTTTGAGCTTCACACTAGATATTAAATGTTTCTTGTGGGGTTGGAGAGATGGCTCAGTGGTTAAGAGCACTGTTTGCTCTTCCAGAGGACCCAGGTCCGACTCCCAGCACCCAGATGGCAGCTCACAACTATCTGTAACTCCAGTTCCAGGGGATCCTACACCCTCACACAGACATACATGCAGCGTAAACACCAATGCACAGATAATAAAAATAAATTATAAAAGTTACTTGTGGCCTTCCTGTGATATACTTGAGAGGCCATCTTGTTTCTGTTACTTGGAGTCTCTTGAAAACACTAAGACAGAAGTTGGTATAGCAAAGATTGTAGCAGGATCTTCCATTTTAAATTATATAATTTTATCTTTTTGAGACAGGGTCTCATGTAGGCTAGCCTTGAATGCCTGATTCCCCTGCTCCCACCTTCTAAGTGCTGGGATTCCAGGCATGTGCTACCTACCCATAACCAGCAGAAGTCATTTGATTTTAGTGTAAAAGTAAATTCTTTCTTCAAACTTTTGAAGAAATGCTCTTAAGTTAAAGGTTCCTCTTTGTTTTGTGTTTTGTTTTCTTTTGTCCTTAATAGATCATAGGAAGAAGTAGCTGACCTGAGATTCCTTGTGCACAGCTAGTTCCATTAAGGCAGTAATTTGATACAGAGGATTACACACAAGATCATCAGGTTTTTTTCCTAAAGCAGGATGCTAGTTCACTTAAGAGGAACAAGCACTTCTCACCCTGTGTTGAGGCTTGTGGCTTCCTGTGGCATCTTGAACCCCACATACTTCAATGCTCTTCATATCCAAACCATAACCAACTCCCAAGCAGTAGGAGACTGGATAGAATACCCCAGGCAAAAGGGTTGTTGCAACACTGAGAATACCAGTGCGACGCTGGCAAGCAGGGTTAAGGTGACAGGTGACTTGTTGAATCAACGGTCACTGATAGGACTTGTCTTCTGTAGGTGTGGGAGGAAGGTAGATATTGGATCCTGTGGTTACATGAGCAAGATGAGGGATCAAGGTAAAGACTGAGTTTGGCCAGTTTTATTACCTACTTAGAAGAGAAGACAGAAATGACGAGATGAGAGCTGCAAGTCAGTCAACCGTCAGTTAAAGGCATACTAACAGTCTTTAAAGCAAGGTATAAGGGGAACCTCACCTCTTGCTACAGAAGGAAACTACAAGGCCCCAAATTTCCCTTGAAGATTGGAGAATGCTGAGTTACGGCTTGATAGGAAGAGAGAGGAACCTTTAAGTGAAGTTAGCACAGTGGGCAGGGGTGGAAAGCTTACACAACAGGCCTCTGGTGGACAAGGACAGCTCCTTGTCCAGAGACGCTCTCACGGCTTCTAAGACATGCTTGTGTAATGACATTTGGCCTCCGGATCCTGCCCTGATTACACTGTTGTCCAAACCAAGAACCAGAGTGAAATCTCAACACAGTCCAAGTGAAGAAATACAATCCCTTGCCTTGTGTGGAGATTGGAGACACTTAACGGAATTGCAAGAGCTGGCTAATACATACTGTCAGGCAAATGTACAAGTGGATCCTAAGGTGGAAGGGAGACTCTAAGAAGGGTTGTGAGAGCTTATCGTGAGAACATTTACCTATGACTTTGGGCTGGGGCATCTAGCTGGTGTGTGTTCTGCTGGGTGGCTATGAGGTTTGGATCGTGACTGACAAACAATAAATGAAGTGGCTGTGGTGGAACCACCCTAGCAGAGTATTGAAATGCTCCCAGAGATATGAATATTTGGATTCATTATGCAAGACAGAACAAGCATCCCAAGGATGGTGCCTTCACCAAGGCCATCCAGCTCGTGCTGAGTGGCAAGTGAACAGAATTTCTCACTCGGTTGTGATCTGGGCATTACCAGATCCACAGAGTCATTGACTTACATGAGTGCAGCAGCAGTTCTTCCTCATTGGAGTTGACACTACTCAGGCTGTGGATATGCATTTCCTGCCTGCAGCGTGTCCTCCAAACAATCACACTAGGTCTAACCTACAGAATACTCGATTCACTGTCATAGATCATAACGTTGTGTCAAGGACCAAACTACAGAGTCCCCTTGCATTACCATAGACCCCAGTGCTGCAAGCAACTATGTTGAAGTTTATTTTTAGTTATATATAAAATAATTGTTTTATGCACTGTCGGGTGAGGGGCTGCCTAGGTTCTTGGCATTTTGTATTGTCTTCAGGTGTTGGATTTACGTGGGGTTGTTTAATTGCTTATGATCCACATGTGCTATCAGTAGAACACCTGAGGAGTTCTGAAAGCATAAAAACACCTCTGAGCTGAGACGCTCGTTCCACTGTCGATCGAGTATGGCGCTGGCCAGGACAGTGGTTCCCTCTGCTGAGGTCTGGCACGGTCTACAGTTACGAAATATGCCTCCTTGTCTTTGCTGGTGATCTGCCCAGTAGATATGCTGCTACACAACCAGTATAGAACATGAATGTCCCAACTGAGGCACCAGATACATTAGTAACCAGCAGGGTTGGTGTGCTGTTGTCCAGGAATCTGTGTGCATGCTTTAATAATGGCTTCTATGTCCCTTGGTGTTTAAATTCACAGGTGTGGGAACCAGAGGCTGGAAGTAAGACAGACTCATTTCACAATCAGTGACTTGAAGGGTTTGTATTCCTCCAACAACCTAGGCTGAAGTAGATGAGCAGTTTGGGTTCCCGAGGATAAAAGAGGATGTTTTCACTAGGAATCCCCATAAGGGCTTTTGTGGATTATGAATAATCTCTGACAAGCATGGCTGTTTACATTTGGGCTGCCCATGCCAGTGGGCAAGCAGAGTAGGAATGGAAGTGTTATACTGATGAAGATAATTGACCCTAAGTCTTTGGCGTCCGTGATGATAGCAAGCTGGCAATGACAGCCATTATGATCTAAAAAGGATAAGGCAATTGAGGACCAGGATTCTCTCATGATAACAGTTTGGCTCATGCTACTCATTGTAAACCAATTGAAATGTTAGTCAAAGGTGAGGAAAAGTTACGGTAGCTGATGAAAGGAGATAAGAGTCCAGTTACAGCCTCAGGACCAGCTGCAGTAATGACTGTAACTCGGACAGCATAAAAGTCTGGCCCCTGACTAACAGCATCAACATAACCTGGAAAACTGTTTAAAATGTACATGCTTTTGCCCACCCACGGTTTCACTGAATCTGAAGGCCTGGAGGTTGAGCCTCCCGGTCTGGAAAAACAAAAGTAATCCCTGATGGCAAGGGCTTGAGAGCCACTGTTACAGCTCTGACAACCTGCCAGGTACCACCCACTTCAAAGGGTGTATCTAACAGAGGGATTAACGAGCAGGGCATCCCCATAGGCTTGTGTCGGTTCCTGTGTGTCACTTCAGGCCCTCCCTGCCATATGCTTCCTCCAGCCGCCGATTGTAGTAGCCATTTCCATGCAAGTCTGAAAGGTTCGTACAGGTCCTGTTTGGCAGTACACTGCCTCCAGCCAGTGCTCTAAGGCTTCTTTGATACGAAGGCCTAAGAAGTGCAGAGAAAGCACTTGGTACTCACACAGCGTTATCTGGAAATGCAGAGGGCAGGTGACACCACTGACCACTCTGCTCCATTGGTGAATGGGAGCTGATAAAACATACCTTGAGCAGACCCTTGAGATGTGATGCACACTGCTTAAGATTCTTGGGACTGAATGCCAGTCACCTCTGCCACTGGTCAGCTTTGGTAATGTCTCTGTATTGGCTATTCCTGCTGCCTCTATCCCTCAGTCCTCTGTCGTGGGATCATTTCCCAAATAAACTACGTGAACACCTTTGTCACTGGGTCTGTTTGGAGGAATCCGATTTACAACCCCAACTGTTGGACACAGTCTTTTCCTTTTCAAGTCACTATTGCTGCTCCTTGAACTCTCACACTGCCATCCACTCAGAGTGGCCCAAGAACTTCTTAAAGTTCTAATCCCCAAAGCATCAAGCTTCTAACATCAGCTAAAGCTCCGGAGAGTCTGCATGGCATCTCTACTATTTGACATTTTTCTTTTAAAAACATAAAAATAGCTGCTAGCAAGTGTCTGTGTTGCATATTAAAATGCCCTGCACACAAAAAAACTGACTTCACTGTTTACTCAGCACCTTAAATAGTGCCTGGCACACAACACTAAATGCACAGATTTCTCCACTAAGCAAATGAATGCTGAAGTATGACAAGAAGACAAAAACTTCATGTCAAGCCAAAATCTAGGCTAAGAGACTTCAGTGTGTGTGGCGTCTTGGGGAGGAGGGGGGGGGAATGGTATGCATATCTCAAATTTAATTTTATTTTAAAATTACAAAACAATGTTTCCCATCCAAATTGTCTACAAGTTAAAAGCAGAAACTTTGTTCATGGTTAGCTGCCAGCTGTCTGGTATAATTTATAAAATGGAACAAAATTTAGATGTGTGTCTTATGCCTCTGTAGACGCGGGACCCTTTCTTTGGGTCCTTCTCCTTGGGTTCTGGCAGCACCATTACCGGCGCGCTCTCCAGAGCCTTTTTCCTTTGCACTCGATGTAAAATGATCCTATACACCCCCGTGATAGAGCTGCGAGCGTCTCTCCCTTGGTTATTTCGGATATGTTCATCTGTAATCCCCAAATGTTCTAAGGTGCTTTTCACCTCGTTTTCCTCTTCTTTGAGGGTGCTGGTTTCTGACAAATGTTTAGGATCCAGTTGGAAAGGTTCCAAAGGGGTGGGGCATGGCACCCCTCGCAGCCACTCGTTGTTCATGATGCAGTTGATCCCGTACCTCTCTGTGGGTGTGGGCTGAAGGACCCCGCGGATGAGCCGGTGGCAGGGCTCTGACACATGTTGGGGTACGCTGTAGGTGCCCTCAAGGATGCTCTTCTTTAGTTTGGCCACAGTCTCTGCTCGAAATGGCATCGTACCAGTCACCATGAAGTACAGAAGGACCCCCAAGGCCCAGATATCCACATAAACACCAACATAGTGTTCATCTCGGAAAAGTTCGGGTGCGGCGTAGGGCGGAGAGCCGCAGAAGGTGTTCAGCATCTCCCCTTTTTTACTTACGGTGCTGAATCCAAAATCTCCAACCTTCACGCAAGTGCTGCTGGTATAAAATACATTTTCTGCTTTCAGATCTCTGTGAATAATCTGGTTTTCATGCTGTGAAGAAAACAAGGGGGGAGGACGGTCAGTTTTGAGGTAAATGACAAAGAGAAACCGCATCCACTTCTCTGCAACAGAGAGGTGGATGGTGACGGCACAAGCAGAAATTCAGTAGAAACGAATCATATTAGCAAACTCCGCCAGGACCTTTATCCCACTGTAATGCCTACATCCACAAATAGGCGAAAGGTTGAGTCTTAAATCGTGAGGAATGGAATTTGTGCCACACAGACACTGGAATCCGTGCCAGAAAAAAAAGACCCAGACCCTGTGCAACGGCACAATTCTGAAACACAATCAAATTACAAGCCTTAGTTTTTGTGATCTTACCTGATTTTTCTGAGGTTCCCTTGACTGAGATCAAGAGCAGGAAGTCTTGGGGCCTGCTCCAACCTCCTGGCCATATTCCTTTGGGCTCATATAATTTAGTAAAAAGGAGATTGAGTTTGGCAGGTTTATTGCAACAGGTTCTACTGTGTGTTGTGACTGCATGTCCCTTCCTGCCTGTATGCTCAATTCAGGCATGTCTGGGAACTTTGACCTATTTAGTTTTAAAGGCTTGGGTAAAGGTTTGATGCTGTTTGTTCTAATGAATCCTTGGGGTGACAGCACAGGCTTTGTAAGCTGAAGCTGGGCAAATCTACATTTAATTCTATGAGCGTGTAATATGAGTGGCAGTTCTTCATAAAATGAGATACTGACATCTGCCTCATCAGGCTGCTGTGAGAACAATGCACGACATTGTGTGGGTAGTACTCAGCATGGTCCTCGCACATAAAGAAATTTGAATTTGTCTGTGACTGCAATTCAGCCTCTTTTCATAGAGCAGACTGCAGGGAGGAGAGGCAGGACATGGGGTTTCTGCAGGCCCGTATCTGTACTCTCTGTTGCTCTCCTACTTGTTAACTGGCAGTTAAGTGCACGAGTCATGTTCCTTCTGTGGGCCCAGCAGTATGGCTGGCCCTAGCGAACACACACAATGAACAGTTCTTGGAGGAGTTAGGCAGTGTGCTTCATGATATCCAGCTTTTATATAAAGAAGTAACCTGAAAACTAAAGAGTGACTTAATTGAGCATTAATATGTGGGGCACAGAGACAACTTGGGCAGGGGGTCACCGAAGATGAGGAAGTTTGGTGTTAGCTGGCCTGAGACTGAAGCAAATTTCAGAAAGAAAGAAGTCTGGCCATGAAGTATGGATAGGACTGAGATGTGAGGCACGGGATGAGACGTAAAGGCATCCGGTCTGTAAACGGAGGGCCAAGGAGCAATGACAAGCTACCTGGGAGGTAGGACGTGAATGGGGAGAGCTGAGTGTGGCCAATAAGTGAAGGAAGGGTCTCTGAGTGACTCCTAGTGACTTCTGGAGAAGCCACAAGTCTGCTGTGTACCAAGATCCTGGATGCTGCTTTGGAGGCAAGGGCCATAGTCCCAGCCAGACTGCTGACTCTCACATTAGGGCCAACTGGCTGCTATCGCAGGACCAATGCTCTCTGTGATGATTATGTGATAAGAAACCCAAGTCCCAGGTTCCCAAGGCAGGTGGAGTGGGCGCCCCTGCTCACCATGTGTTTCACGGCAGACACGATCTGGGAGAAGATGAGTTTGCTCTCCGGTTCCGAAAGCTTCCCTTCAGTGCTAATCTTCCCAAAGAGCTCCCCACCCCCTGCATACTCCATCACCAGGTGGAGCTTGGAAAGGGTCTCCACAACCTCGTAAAGACGGATGATGTTGGGATGGTGCAGTTTTTCCATGCTGGAAATCTCTCGGGATAAAAGCCTTTGGGTTTTCTGGTCTAACTTGGTCTTGTCTAGAATCTTAATGGCCACCTTTTCTGCAAAGAAAAACAAGAGTTAAAGGTTCTCTGCTGTTGTTTTGTTTTTGTTTTAATGGGAAAATACATATTTAAACCTGGAAGGGTTCTGGGTGGTCTCCTTTGTTCTATTAGACATAGAGATTCCCAAATCAATGGAAAGACTAATTCTCAAGCCCGGTATCAGTTCCTACACACAGGTTGGGACGCCAACTCCTGCCTCCAGAAAGAGTTTTCGCTTGTCGTCTCCACCTGGTTTCCCAAGTAAAGTTAAAAAAACTCCTTTTGATCAGAGCTGTGTCACTGTCTGTGGCTCCTGTCCAGCTTCCCCTCCAGCTTCCCCCTTTAGTCTGGTGTTCTTGAAACAACAAAATCTGAATGTTGGGACCATTCCTTTATCCAGATCGTTTGCCCTACTCTGTACTCAGTTCATCCCTGACGATCCTCCAAGGCTAGCCTCATAACTAACCTATCCCAGGAAGCCTCTCATGGCGCCCACTTACGATGGTCACGACACCAGGATCTGTGTGTTCAGAGCACCCATGTACTGCACTCTCAGCTCACTAGCGTATACATACTGACTTCCCGATCATCCTCATTCTCCCTGCAGGGACTATGTTATATTTTGCTTTATCTGTGCTTGACATATGATGTCCAACACACAGGCATAGTCTGTCTACGCTGTGCTGCTGAAGGCATGAAGAAACTGGCCCGGTGCTGCTGGACTGGATACTACTTGGCGCAACAGTTCTGGATAGCAGTTTGGTACAGTGTGTTGAAATCTTAAAGATGACTACATACTCTGATCCAGCCGTTTCACTTCTAGCAACTAATCTTAACGAAATAATAGCCTGATACGTGTGCGAGGGTACATGTGTTACAAAGAATAGCAAGCCGCCAGCAGGAGATGGTTAAAGTGTAGTTCATCTTTGTTTATAACAATATGCCCCCAAATGATGTCAATCTGTACTTATTGGTGTGAAAAGATGTTCAATATATAAGACGTAAGAAAAGAACAAATACTCACCTGTGTAGGAAAGTACGGAGACACATTCCATCAAGATGTTTAGAAGAGCTCTCTACTTTTTTTGTTTGTTTAAGAAAGGACCTCATGAGTCCTGGGATGGCCTTGAACTCACTATACAATCGAAGATAACCTTGAATTTCTTACCAAGATTACAAGTGTGTGTTGCTAACACCTACTTTATGCAGGGCTAGGGACTGAAGCCGGGGGTTCGCGTATGCGGAACTACACCCCCAACCCTGGAAGACTCATCTTCTAACTGAGGAATCACAGATAGTTTTTCTATAAATTTTGTATTGATTACGAGTACTTGCAATTTTCTACAATAAACATCAATCGTGTGATGAAAATGGCTACCATTTATTAAAAATAAATATAATAGAACATATAAATAGAATATTTATAATAGATAAATTATAAACAATAAATAGAATATGTTATTAGTCTTATTATAAATAAATAAATAGAACCTTGAGTCTATAATAAAATGCCATTTTACCGTTGCTCAGATTCGGCCAAAGTATCCGTTAGAAAGAAGCTAGCAGGCAAGTAAGAAGAGACCATGGCCGACTGCTGTTTGACCCACTTGCAACACACCTGCTTGGAAGAACTTCGGCACAGTGTTATTGGCCCGAAAATAGATGCCGCTCGCTCAAAGCAGGAATGTTATTAGCATGCTAAAGGTCATTTCGGCTTTCTGAGGTGGAGGAAGCTAGTAATGGTGTCTGATGTATGGGGCGCTTGTCTGCCGGGAGCAGTACTGAGCAGCGAGGAAGGCAAACCATAATGAAGTCCCAGTTAGGCTAAGTCGATCAGCCCAGCAAATGGGCTTCTTCCTTGCTCTTCTTTTCAGTGGTTAGCGCTGATAGCCTCTCGCTGGTTCCCGGAACCAGCGTTTTGTAAAGTCTACTGGGTCGGTTGTCATTGCAGGAGTTAAAAGTTCCACCCTTGGGCCCACGGTCTCTGCAGAGGGGTTCCTCCTGCCTTCTCCCCTCTCCAGATCTCTGCCTTCTCTAGCAGTTCTTATCTTCGAGGCCCCGCACCTCTGTGCACTGTGCGTGTTCAACGGCAGGTGGCGCTAAGGATCTCAAGCTCCCTTTACCAAAACCCTCCCGCCCTCCTCCGGCCCTCCTGTTAATTTCAGGGCATTAGCACAGGCTTCCCTCCCTGCCAGGACTGGAGTAGGGCGGACCGGTGCTAGGAAATCTTTAGATTCTGCTCCCAGGTGCCTTGGTTGCCTCGGTTCATATTAAACTATATGAGAGCTGTACTTCGCTTTAGATGTAACTTCATAACACAGATGTTGTATGTTAAATTATGATTAAAGTCAAGAGTGATGGTGCACACCTTTACTCCCAGCATTTGGGCGGCAGCCAGGCAGGTATCTGTAATTTTTAGGCTAGCCTGATCTACACAGTGAGTTCCAGGATGACCAGGAGGCCAGGATTACATAGAGAGACTCTGTCCAAAAAAAAAAAAAAATTTAAAGCCCTGCTATTTAAAATTGTTGCCTACTGATAGAAATGTCTGTTCCCTAAAGAACTCAGTCTTCATATCTACTTATGTGTGTATACAGATGGACAGGTGCATGCACAGGTCACAGGTCAACCATGGGTATCATTTCTAGGCACCTTTCACCTTGTCTTTAAGATCAGGCCTCTCACTGTCCTCTAGGTGAGGCTAGCTGGCCCCTGTGTTCCCAGGTTCTTCCTTCAGAGGACCTCCCTCTCTCTGCCGTCTGCCTCACCACCCCTGAGTGCACTGACGGATGGTGTCTATGTGGGTTCTTGGAATTCAAACTCAGGTGCTAACACTGATGATCACCATTACTATCACTATCATCACCATCATCATTGCCATCATCACTATCATCACCATCATCATCACCATCATCACCATCACTATCATCACCACCATCATCACCATCATCACCACCATCATCATCACCATCATCATCATCATCACCATCATCATCATCATCACCACCATCATCATCATCACCATCATCATCATCACCATCACCATCACTATCACTATCATCACCATCATCACCGTCATCATCACCATCATCACCATCATCACTGTCATCATCACGATCACCACCATCATCATTATTATCACCACCATCACCACCATCACCACCATCACCATCATCACCATCATCACCATCATCACTGTCATCATCACGATCACCACCATCATCATTATTATCACCATCATCACCACCATCATCATTACTATCACCATCATCACCATCATCACCATCACCACCATCACCACCATCACCATCATCACCATCATCACCATCATCACTGTCATCATCACGATCACCACCATCATCATTACTATCACCATCACCATCATCACCATCACCACCATCACCACCATCACCATCATCACCATCATCATGATCACCACCATCATCACCATCATCACCATCATCACCATCATCACCACCATCATCATTACTATCACCATCATCATCATCACCATCACCATCACCATCATCGCCATCATCATACATCACCATCATCACCATCATCATCACCATCATCACCATCATCATCACCATCATCACCATCATCATCACCATCGTCACCATCGTCACCACCATCACCATCACCATCATCACCATCATCATCACCATCATCATCACCATCATCATCACCACCATCACCATCACCATCACCACCATCACCATCACCATCATCATGATCACCATCATCATCACTATCATCACCATTACTATCACTATCATCACCATCATCACTGTCATCACCATCATCATCACCACCATCACCATCATCACCACCATCACCATCACCATCATCACCATCATCATCATCACCATCATCCCACCTCAAGTTCTTCCCACTGCATGTTTTAACCCGCCTGAATCTGTGCCCATACACTATTTTTTCCTTCTTACTTTAGATAAATGGCTCCTCTTCCTCATTAAGACTTAGCTAAGGCCTCTTCTATGCTGAATGGATTCCATCCACTCTGCACCTGAGAACAATCCCCCCAAATTTCTTCCTTCTGCATCATCTCTTCCCCTTTCTACCAGATCATTTCTATCAGCACAAACACATTTGCTCATCCCCCACCCCCAAAGAATCCAAACAAACATGTATGTCCACTGAAAGGCTTGCATTTGGATGCTTGTAGAAGCTACTATGGTTTGAATTAATTCCCTAAACTGAGTATTAGGAACGTAGTACCCAGTGTAAGATACTGGGCGGTGGGGTCTCCTTGGGGACGTGCTAAGGCACATACTGGGCTCTGTCTTGTAAGTGGATTGATGCTTGCTATAAAATGGCTCAGAGAGGTGGCTTTGCTCTTTCCTGTCCTTCTCCAGCCTCCGTCATGGATACAGCAAGAAAGCCCTGAGCAGATGCCAGGCCTCAATCTTGAGCTTTCTAGGCTCCAGGCAGGTCTGTGTAAAATAAGTTTCTCTATTTTATAAATTACTCACTCTCTATTATTATGTTATAAGAGCATAAAGAAGATGAATAAATGACTCATATTGATTCCAAATTGGAAAGTATCTGCATCATCAACAGTAGAATGGACTAAATGAGGTACATAATCATGATAAAGCCGTAAGCATGAAAACACGTGGCTCCCATAAAGTAATAAGCGTGGATGGGTCTCACAAATTTAATATTTGAGTAAATGAAGTAAAACCAGAACATAGATATTGTAGGCTTCCGTTTCTATGAAGCTTTCAACAGGAGAAGCAATGGCTCCTGCTTAAGGTTCTACTTCAGAAAGTGTCCAAAGCAAGACAGCATTCCCATGGGGAGGTCAGTCAGTCAGTTGTGCGGAGGCACCCTGAGTCACCAGAGGAAAGATCACCGAAGTTCAAGGACAGCAGATAATAAAGGAGGGAAAGGGGGGGCTCTCGGGTACCGGAAATGTCCTCTTTCTCCAACCTAGTGGTGGTTACGTGCATGTTTTGTTTGGAAAATTGACTAAGCGGTGTACTTATACTTCCATGCCTTTCAATTAACATCGACACACACCAGTGTGTGTAATAAACTATCCTAATCACAAAAGCCTTTCTTAACCCACTGCCCTTCCAGCCTCTGAGGGGGTGATGGATGAACTACAGGTGTGTCAGACATACTGCCTTCAAAACTGTGCTCTGAACTACACCCAGATCTCTCTGTCTCCCCATCTCCGGGAATAGGAATTCTTTTTGCAGATGTCCAAAACAAAAGTCTCTGGCATTTGACTCCTTTGCATCCGTATCCAACCTTTCAGCAAATCTTATTACTCTCTAACTTGTAAACGTAGCCAGAATCCAGTCACTTCTCAGCATCGCCTTTGGGGTCCCAGCTGCTTGCCCCGCCCTCCTCTGCTGTATTGTGATAGGCTCTCCCAGCAGGTCTCTCCTTGGCAGCCTTTGACCCTGTTTCCAACAACGCAGCCAGAGTGACACTGGTGTGGCCTGAGTATCCTGCCATCCCTCTGCTCTTTCCAGGGGCTCCGCTTCAGTCTCGGAAAACCTGGTTTTCTGAGGACGCTCTCGGTCCGGTCCCGCACCCCCAGCCCCTGCTGCCCTCTGCCCTCAGCTCCCTCTGGCTGCTTTGAGAGTACAGCAGACACTCTTGCTGGATCTCTCTTACCCGGTGTCTGTCTCGGCCGCATCATTTCCCTTGTGCATGTCTAGCCCCTCCCTCACACCCCTCAGTTCAGCTGTCGCCTCAGAAAGTTCCCGAGTAGCTATCTGAAAAACGACAGCTCTCCATTCTCCCCACCGCCCCTGCTGCTCTATGTTCTGCCATCCATCACTGTGTAACATAATCAAATTTTAGAAAATTACCTGTGTCCATCGTTTCCACTGGAATATAAACCCCACAAGATCAGAGGTGGCTGTCTTGCTCATTGCCATCCCCAGACCATGAAAAAACGCCAACTTCATAGTAAGCACCCAACGAACATTCGTTGGACCTTGATGTCACAGTGCACATCCTTTTCACCTACCACCTCACCACAACACCATGACTCCATGTGGAAAGGCTGTGGAACCTTCTGTCTGTATCTACACTGGAATTTACTGGACCATCCCTGCATTCTAGGATCCTATGGGTTATTTGTAGTCCTTAAATCAAATACGATAAATATTATTAGGATTATAATATTTCGAATATTGGACTTAGATTCCAAAGGCTTAAAATTAGAATATGGTTTCAACGTTTCATTTTAATGAGCGTGTGTAAGAGAAGGGATTACTTTCTTAAAACTGGCGGGCTTTCCTTACACAGGTTTACCCATGAGTTAGTTCCTAGCCTCATCCTCCTGGAGTCCACAGCACAGAGCTCATTCCTTCTGCTAACTCTCTCTGCCCCGTGCTTATGGATCTGAGAGGATAAGCTCTCATCTAATGCTCCAGCACCACGTCTGCCTGCCTGCGGCCATGCTCCCTGCCACAGTGGTCATGGACCTGCCCTCTGAAACTGTAAGCCCAAGTAAACTCTTCTATACATTGTCTTGGTCATGGCGCCTCTTTTCACAGCAACTAAAGAGTAACTAAGACAAACCCCTAGGGTTTTTGCTGAATATTTGACTTTGGTAAGCCTCAAATCTTTGCTTCTCAGTCATCACCTCCTTGCATCTTCATGTCAGTGCTTCAGATCTGTTCCTTCAGAGCTGTTCCTTCTCGTGCAATGTACTATTCTCTGTTAAGTCATTATTTCTGGAAACATAGAGTGAACTCTGTTGCTTTCCTGGTCCTGCCCATCCAAAGGCCCAGAGATTCTAAGTATTCTGTTTTTAATTTATATTTTAGATGTTTACGTATATATGACATATGTACATGTATGCATGTGTGTGCATTTGGAGGCCACGTTGGGTTGAGTGAGGTGTCTTCCTCGGTCTCTCTCTACTTTGTTTGTTGACGCAGGTTCTCTTGCTGAACGCAGAGCTGACAAATTCAGCTAGTCTAACTGGCCTCCTTGCTCTGCAGACCCCTGTCTTTGCCTCTTGAGCACTGGGATTTTATGTGGATAGCGAATGTCTAAACCCTGGTCCTCACACTGTTAATGCAAGCACCTTATCCACCGAACCATCACCCCAGCCCGGTTTTTAATAGTCTAAATCATGTTTCAATTGCATTCCTTCTGTCTTCCTCGCCGTGCCCTCCGTTACAATGAACATCATTATTTGTTCATCTGGATCATTAGACTGGCTTCGTTCACTCTTAGGACTCCCCACCTTCAATTTATCTAGCTCACTGAAATTAGATCACAATAGTTTCTTGCGTTCAGTCTGAGGTGCCCTCTGAAATGACAAAATTCAAAGAGGCAAGAAGAGTCTTCGTGGGCCAGCCACTGCTTACGTCGACATTGCCTGTGTTCTGTCCTGCCACTGTGCAGGAGCTGCCTGCTCAGCTCTATTGAACTATGTTTAATGTCTAAGTGTCTGCTCACTACCTCACCTGCGGGTACTTTACCTACTATTTCTCATCCTGGAGCAATTCCCGATGTGTCCTGTGAAGTAAATCTGAGGACCCATTGAAAGCCTTTCTTGTTCAATAGGCCCTCTCTAGATTCTGCTGGAGCCCAGTGAGCACACTTTAAGCCTTATTCTGTTACAACGTGTATTAACTGTTTTCTGTCAGTTTCCTTAAACAGATATCAATACCTACAAGACAAGAGGTGCATCTTACTCATCTCTGTAAAGTCCAGAACAAAGCATGCACTCAGATGATGTTCAGTACATACTGTTTGTTTGCTTGTTTTTAATGGTAGTTGGGGAGATGGCTCATTTGCTGTGCAAACACAAGGACCTGAGTTTGTGCCCCCAGCACCTGTGTAAAAGCTATAGCTCTGGTTCTATTGAGACAGGAGACAGGTGGATCCTCTGGGCTCACTGGCTAGCCAATCTAGCCAAAACAGTGAGCTTCACAGCTATTGACAAAATGAATAATCTAAAAAAATAAATAAATAAATAACGTGGACACTTCTGATCAGCAATAATTGGATTTAGTGACTTATAAAAGAAAGAGGAGGAGATGAAGTTAGAAAAGGGTTGGGGTGTCTGGTCTGGGAGAAACTGGAGGAGGAATCGGTGTATGGGGAATATTATCTAAATGCATTGGATTCGTGTATGAAGTTATCAAAGGATAAAAAATTTAAAAACAACTTAAAGGCGAAGAAAGATTGAAGGAAAAGTTTCCAATGTCAACCTGTGGCCACTAAACATGAACGTATGGGTGAGTGTACCCATTCACACACATGTGCACACACACAAACAAGACACAAATAAACAAATGGAAAGAGAAGAAGCAACGATTCTTGAAACTTAAGCCAAAGGAAAGAGCTGAGGTCACCAAGGGTGAGGAGCACGGGAAGATCGGGCGCCTGTGCTTTCTATTATGTTCGTTGGTGACAACAGATGGGACATAAAAAATTCAGAAGCTCAGTACATCACTGCCTTTGAGAAATTTCTAATCAGCCTGAAAAGGGCTCATGATGGCTCTCAGCCTGCCCTATCTCCCTGCAGATCCCAAGAGAATCTACACTGTCAGCTATGAAAATAAAATGCCTGCCAGAAGAGAGGCCCAGATTGTCATCTTCTTTCTGGAGATCCAGAGCAGCTGGTGTTTTCATTTTTATTATTAATTTTTTATCCTTAGCTACTGTCCTGGGAGCTTCTCAGGCATTGAAATGCGTTGATCTCTGGTACCCAGATGGCTCGTGTTTCCTAGAAAACCTCATAAAAGTTCTGGCCAACCTGGCTCTGTACAGGGGGAACATTTGTGCAAACCACTCTCCACTTCCCTGCCTTCTTTTGCACATGCCATCCCATAACCAGAGGTGACATTGTACTTTCGATAACAGGGTTAGGCTATGGTGGTTAGGCACAAGAAGAGCTTGCAAGCAAGCCTCACCAGGCACCATCCACACAGTAGAGAATTGTTCTCTGAAACTCAGGCAGATGGGTATGAAGCTAACTTTATAATATTTCAGACAGGAAGCCATGCAATTTATATAAGCACTGATCATCATTTTTTCTTCTCACCTAACAGACTGTCTACAAAATGAACATCGTCTTGTTCCCGCCTCATGGAGTCACAATAATGGGGAAAAATCAACTGTCTGGAAGGTGATGACAAAAGTTTGGACATAAAATAGATACAATGTAAACAGATCTTAACATTTTAAGAGAAAGTTGCCAGCTAACAAAAAGTGAGTAACAACAACCAATATAAAACTTTCTTTCTGCATTGATTAGGAGAATTCAAGGAGACTGAGCTAGAATAATATTTCTGTTCTGGAATAACATTTTACGTGGGTGAGGGCTACATAAGGCTTCCTGCACACTAGTTATTTTGTGCCCTGTGAGTCTTCAAGACTCCACTTTGGGAAACCAGGACATTATCCAGTCTCTTATGTCTACGATTGTGTTATCTCTAATTTTCCCAATAATTTTAGGAATAATGGTCTATAATTTGTTAGCTGAGAACCAAGTTAAGTAATTTGCATGAAGTTAGATGCCTGAATGAGTCTTCTGAACAAATCTTTCTAATACTCAAGCAATGCTCTGCCTACGGTACCCCTTCCCCCTACTTCCTCTGCCAAGTTCTAACACCTGAGTGCACACTTACAAGAAACCACACAAAGCTGGCCACATCCGGGGCCTTTGCCAGAGCTGCCTATGTGGCCTTCTCAGCATTGGTGCCCTGTGAACTCCTCTCCTACTGTGGTTCTATCCAAGGTCTCCCCTACTCTCCCTAACCACGACATCTGTCTCAGTTTCTGGCCCCTCACCTCCTCATCTTTTCTCTTTCATTCTGCTCTATATAAATGAAAAGTCACATCCATCCCAGTTAGATCTGTGTTTCAAGTCTAGGTATACGTTTATGATCTTTAAAATTTGCCCCTGTGGTCTGGTACTGTGTGTTGAAACTTTCCAGTGTGTATCTTCTGAATAACAGAGCCAACACCTAGGAATACATGTAGAAAAAGTGAAATTAGCATCCTAAACAAGCCCAGGAAAGAGTAACCTGTGTAGCATTACACGTAACAGCAAAAGTTAAAAATAATACAAATGGTAATCAATAGAGACAGAAAAATGTACTCTGTCACTGAATAATGGCTCTTTGAAAGTATCAAATATATACCACACTGAATTTTTTGAATACTTAATGTCATTGAAAATAATGGTGTTCAAAGGGGATTGAAAGTATTAAGCTGCCAGGTGGTGGTGGTGCACACCTTTAATCCTAGCATTCAGGAGGCAGAGGCAGGTGGATCTCTGAACTTGAGGCCAGCCTGATCTACAGAGTGAGTTCCAGGACAGGCACGGTTACACAGTGAGACCCCCTTTATAAAAAAATTTTTAAAAAAAAGAGAAGAGAGAAGGGAAAAAAAAGGAAGAAAGAAAAAGAAGTCAAAGAAAAGAAAAAAACTTCAATTTATCTTTGGTTGCACAAAGGCAAGACAGATATAATTTTTTAAAAAATCATATCAATGACCAGTGTTTATTGATCACTTATTCATTCCTTCTGACACCCCAAGAAGTAAGCACTGTTACTGGGCACATTTTGCAAATGGAGACTATGAAACTGGAAGAAGCACTTTAATTCACAGAGATGACCAAGTAAGGTAGCTGAGACGCAGAAGTGTCCCAGATACCCAGGAGGTTTCAGAGTGGGGTGGAAGATTTGGTGCTCTAGTGACTTCTGAGTGTATGCACCAATGTACATGTGTGTTGGGGATGTGCTCGCAAGCATGCATGTATGATGTTTTTTCTTGGCTGTGCTGGCCGCGAACTCAGAACCTTGCATTGGGCAAGTACCTTGCCACTGTACTGTGTCCCCAGCCCTGGGACTGCAGTACAGGTAAAACGGATTAGAAGGGTGTGGGATTGGGGCTGGACTAAACAGAAAGCAAAAGGCATCTCTGATAGAAGGAAAGCAGGCCCTTGGGGGCATGGTAGCAGGGTAAGCCAAGGAGACATCAGGAAGGGTCTCCCAGGACAGGGGAGAGTCCATGGGCTTCAGGTGGTGGTTTCAGCATGTGGACTTACCAGTGTTCTTCTCCTTTATGCCAACTGCCAGCTTTAACTAAGTGGGGGTAACTCTGGGAAAGGGCCCACTTAGGATAGGGTAGCAAAGGGAGGGATCCTGTGCTTTCCACACAGTTCCTCCCTGAGGCCAAAGTGGTAAGCATTGTTCATCCAGAATCCCAGAGTGACCAGTAGCGGACAAGTTGGAGGGAAGAGCTAAGTATCACTGGGAACTCATATAAGGCAGAAGAGGCCCTGAGACCAAACCCTTCAATCCCCAAAAGAATAGAACTAGACTGCCTGGTTAGAGGGGGAACCTACTACCCAGAGTCCCTAGTGGTTTGGTAGGTCTTCTATGATATTCCAGGCCATTGTTAATGACACAGCAATACAAATAGAAGCTACGAACATGGATTTAAGTAGCCTTCTAACCCCACCCTCAGTTAGGACCCAATACCTCACAGGTGATCTCTGAGAGACTCAGATCCTACCTTTGGTTAGGGAGTGAATGCCCAACTTGACCTGGGAAAAGTTTCCACTTCCGATTTCCCCTCGAATGCGATAGAAGCCTATGCGCTTTCCCAGAGTGATCTCCCTCACCACCTTCTCATCTTGGCACATGTCCTGACTCAGTTTCTCGAAGGGTGTCAGCTGGCGCGACTGGTCCTCCTCGCCCTCCTTGCGCCACTCCGGCTGGCAGCCGCTTTCCACGCTGTCCCGCCGATCCCACCTGTCGCAGTGTGTGTTCACCAGGTCGCCTCCATTCACTAACACTGCAGTCATCGTCCATGCAAGCTCACGTCTCCATCTCAGCCCAGAGCCCCCGTCAGGGTAGCTTGCAGGACCGGCCGAGGCCACAGAGGAGGCAGATATGAGCCGAGGCCTCCTGGAGCACGGTGTCCGCGAGAGCTCCGAAAGCTGAGCAGAAAGTCCTTTCTGAGGCCGACGATAGAGCCTGCACAGCCACCAGGCCCTCACTCCAGGCCCTTCCCGCCTTCTATCACTTCGGGTTTCCAAGATCTAGTTGTACAGCTAGACGCACATCCAGATATCAAAACTCCTCGAGAGGTGGAATCTGATGCTCCGTGGTAGGTAGCTGCGTCAGGGGACAAAGGCTCTACTCTGTTATTTCCCTGGGTAACCAGGCAGTCTTGCGCCCCAGAGTGTAAAAGCCCCCTGGAGGTCCCCGAGTCTCTGCTGCGGATGCTGCATTTCGCTGACCTTCATTTTGTGTTTCTCTCGCTGTCAAATTGCAGGACCCTGGGAACTTAATAATCTGAACGCCAGAAAGGAAGAGTCTCGTAAATCAGCCTTTGGTCACACAGGCAGCCGGAGAAGGATTAAATCCCCGCAATGTCACTTTAGCCGGCCTTTATTTAGATGAGCCCTCTTCTAAGCCCTGAGCTGTCCTGAAAATTTGGCAGATGACAGCTCATCCTAAGGACAGAGAGGAAAGTAATTATTAGCCCATTCTGATGTGCTGCACAGAAGAATGTGAAACTGCTTTGAGAGCATTTTTCTAAAAGCACTCTATGAACTTATGAGCCGTATTAACAGTAGATGTTATATTACACATCACTTAACAAAGAAAATTCAACATGTATATGCGCCCTCAGTGCCCTTTGAGGTCCGTGTATCATTCAAGGAAGGCAATTCTATTTCTTGAAGTTTAGGAAAATACGCGTTCTGTATTAGTTTAGTTCGAAACTAGGTATTTTTTTTCCAAAAGATGGGACAGCAATAATTATGAAGTGTCTTATCAATTTTCAAACTGCCTTACATTTTTGTGAACGTGTTTCATCTCCTCTAAGCCCTCCTACTCTTATACAGCTTCTCCTTCACTAGCTGCTGTCACTCCTTCTGTTTTCCAAATGACAAAGACAACTTTCCTCCCATGCTTATTTTTTCTTTCTATTTCTGATGGGCTGTCAGCCTCCAGGCCCAGCCTTCTGTGAATAGAGACAGAAACGGAGAGCAGAGAAACGGGTCACCCTGTGGGGCTCACTCCAGACTTTCCCTGCGCTCTCTCTTTTGTTCATTGTCTTGGACTTACACATGCCTTTGAGAGGTCAGCAAAACAGCACTAAGTTCCTTCTGTTCGAATCCCCTTGGTATTCGTGTATATTTTCTGAAACATCACTTCTCCATGGAGGTGGAAAGCACATCATTCTGCCCCCCACCCCCACCCCCTAACCCTAACCCTAACCCTAACACTAACCCCCGTCCCACGGCTCTGGGTGTGAGCTTTCATTAAGCGTGTGTTGAAATTGAGTTTTGAACTCGAGCTCTTTTTGAACTAAAAAAATCTGGTTTAAAAAAAGGAGGGGTACAGATTGCCTTGGAAATGCAAATTTCTGGTCTGAAGATATTATATTATTGTTATGAATAGGACTGCCTGTGTTGTTATTAAGGGTTAAGTATGGGATTGTTATAAGGAAGGGTAGGAGGTTTGCGCCTAGTACTCTTTCTACATCTGGATCTGGGGACAGAAAGGTGAAAGCATGGTATAGGATTAAAAGGAGCCACAGCAGCAACCAAACACAGCGCCAAGGAGGAGGGACTGGGATTTAAAAAAAGAAGTTAAGGCAAATTTTCCTTTAGAGGATTAAGGAAATTCCAAGACACTAATTAGTAATTGTCCTGGGCCCACAGACTCCTTTGAGAGGCTAACAAAATCTATGACAAGGTAAAAGCACATGCACACAATTTGCATCCACTGTTAGAGGGTTCACAGACACTCTGAAACCTATCTCTGTATGTCTGACTAAGAGAGAGTCGGGTGACACTAGACTCTGTCAGATTTGCAATGCAAAGCTCATGAGAGACAGGAGTAGTGTCAACCATAATTCTGAAAGAAACTTTAGCTTGACCTATGCAAAAGAGAAGGACTAGTCAGGGTGCGGTACGACGCGGGCGCTCTGAAGAACTCTTGGCTCTGCGTCCTCTTGGAGTGTCTCCTCACTAGGCCACCCTGGTCAGTGGCCTATTTTACCACAGCTAAATAAACAAAGAAAGTGCCCTTTGTTCTTTCTGTGTCCTGGGGCTCTGCACAGTGCCTGACACTCATTTGATAAGTCTGTTGAAGAAGTGAACCAAGGACCAAGTTACTCAATGTTAGATTTTAGTATGATTTGGTAGAGGCAAACATCTTTTTATTTATAACCTAATAACATTAGCCCAACATGTTCTTTTAATTATCTCAGAAAACTTACCTCAGCACATTCTTTCCAAAGCCCCTGCAATGCTGTACCAGCTGTTTGAATCCTTGACCCCGCCTGCGGTTCTAGCATCTGACTGAGAAGTGTTGCAGGATGCCTTACCCGTGCATACATCCCCTTATTCCTTCCTTGAGGTCTGCTCTTCCCAAGCCCCCAGGACTCAAGGCACCTGCTTTCCTCATCTCCTACACGATTGCTGACTCAGGCTTGTTCTCTGCTTTCCTGGTTCCCCAAAGCTCTTGATTTAGGCTCTGTGTCTTGAACTCCACTCAGGCTCTGGGATTACAACAGTGTTTTTTGTTTGTTTGTTTGTTTGTTTGTTTTCATTTTCGAGAGAGGATTTCTCTGTTGTAACTCTGGCTGTCCTGGAACTCACTCTATAGACCAGGCTGGCCATGAACTCACAGAGATCTGCCTGCCTCTGCCTCCTGAGTGCTGGGATTAAAGGCGTGTGCCACCAGCTGGCTTACAGCAGTGTTTTAACCTCGGTAACTTGATTGACTTTTGGAGCTCCCATGGAACAACAATCTCCCTTCTTGTTCCAATCAGATAGGAGTGCTGACGGTAGTCAAGCTGTATAGTGGTTTGCGAGTTATATACTCTCAAGTTAGATTTTTGCAACATGGTCTCAAATTGATTTTCTTAGCAGTCAGGAAAACAGTAATCTTATATTTAAATTAGATAATGAAGCTTTTACAAATTTATAAGAATTAGGGTTATATTGAAGATGAATTGAAACTTATCGATAAGTCTAATAATCCAATTAGGGGGAAAATAAACTCTTTTCTACTCCAAAATAAATTGCATAAATAAATATAAACAAAAATATATAACATCGGGGAGGGAAAGTACCTCGTGGGTTAGAAAGTTGAAGGTTGCAGAGTCAAAAATCATGACAACTATTTGAGTGTGGAAACGCTCCAAGTGTTTACCTCGCCAGAGCTAGGCTGGAATGTTCTCTGCCTATCCCATCCAGCTCAGGAAGAAACCCAGGCACAGAAAGAACACTGGGTAAAACTCGCTTGTGGAATCCTTGTTCCCTTCATCTCCTAGCACTTGCAGTTTCTGGAAAGGAGAGGACCAACCATCTAACCCTCCAGGTAGGGAAGTGCTCTTGGGATGGACTAGCTCAGGAGGAAAGGCCTCCCAAACCTACGTTCGGAGACTGTGTAATGCAGAAGCTCTTACTGCCCACTACACAATCATTGGGTGTCAGTGACACACACACACACACACACACACACACACACATGAGAGAGAGAGAGAGACAGAGACAGAGAGACAGACACACGTACATTCATATAGAGAGACAGAGACAGAGAGACAGAGACAGAGAGAGAGACAGAGAGAGACAGAGACAGAGAGACAGAGAGGGAGAGATACAGACAGATTGACACAGAGACAGATTGACGCACACAGAGACAGAGACAGATAGACAGACACACGCACATTCATACAGAGAGAGAGTGTCCCCCATCAAGTCTTAGTTTCTTCCTAGCAGAGTGAATGGCCACCCAAGGAGTACCACAGGAGGGGCTCCAAATTGAAAGAATCCACACCCACCCAAACTACCACAACAACCAAAAGGAACTTGAAGGAAATAGAACAAGAGAGAAGCAGAAAATACCCATAAAACCAAAACAGAACACAAAAAACTGAAAGACCGGTCACTCAAACAAGAAAGAGCTCTCTTGGCAATTAAATTATTTACTTGAAGAATCTTTTTTTTTTTAATCAAGAAGAGATGAACTATAGAGAACAAAAGAAAAAAGTCCGGACAATCAAATCAGAAACTTCTGATTGTCAACATCTGATTGTCAGAACGCCAGCCACACCATCACATTCTCCATAACAAACATATGTCTCCCGATGTACTTGAATTGCCAACAAATCGTGGCCTTTTATAAAACAGTTACGAATGAGGGAAAACGCCATGCACTGTCGTGTTCTGCTAGCATGAAAATATGGATTAGGGCTGGAGAGTTGGCTCAGTGGTTAAGAGCACTTGTTGTTCTTGCAAAGGACCCGGGTTCAATTCTCAATGCCCACGCTGAGGTTCATCACTTCCTTTGGCACCAGGCATGCATGCGGTACACAGAATTGCATGCAGGCAAAGCACTCACACACACACATCTAAAAAATATTTAGAAAATATGAATGAAAAATGCATAGGAATGGTCGTCTGCACGGCTCTGTATGTCCGTGGGTGAATGCATATTCATTTTACAAAGTTTTATTTTCCTCCCCTGGAGAGTTACATTAGATCTCTGTCAATAGAAATCCCATTTAGGGATTTTTAATTTAAAGGGCTGCTACCAACAGTACATATCTAGACTGATTTTTAGTAGAATCCCCAGACATCAAGCTGTATCATGTTGAAAGTTAAGCAAATAATGGAAGTTGAGACATGCTTAATTTCAGACGAAATCTCCCACTTCTTAGATGCAGTCTCCACTGCTGTTTTAACCCTTTGCCTTTTTGATTTTGACCAATTTTTATGGACACTAATAAGAACTTAGAAACTCAACCAGACAAAAATATGGAGTCATGTCTTCATAGATCAAAGTATCCGGAGGAGGCAGAATGGCCCTTAATTATTAGCTTGCTGCAGCAGCACAGCAGTGCATTAAATAAGATGAAAGAAAACTCGGCTTACTTGGTAATTTATTTTCTTGACTTGCAACCCACTGTGAAAATAATATCAAAGGAAGACATCTTGCCTTTGTTCTCTCTGTCTCAGTTTCAAAACTTCTGGGCAAGGCTTTCAGACAATTCCTTTGTTGGTTGGCAGGGCCAGGCGTGCTTAGAGGAAAATCTGTTTTTTCTGTTGTTGTTTTGTTTTTTCCTATACGTGGCAACAAGATTCGTGATAATCAGACCGTGGTTGTGATCCTTCCCAGACACATTACCCCCTCACACAGATACTAGCAAATACATTTGAAAGTCTATTTAGCATTTAGAAATAATTTGCACTATCTCTTTTGCCTTAGCAAAATGCCTGTTTCTCAGCATTCACTCTGAGGTCCCCACAGGGAGATGAAGACGTTTTGAAGGAAATGCAAAATCAGCATGAACTGCTTCTATGCAAGTTCAACACTGCTACGCTGTAACACAGGTGCCTCCCAACTGGATTTCACAGGCCACTTTCCTCAGTCGCCCAGCCCAGGTCTCCCCAAGCCGACCCACTCCCCGCCCACGGCCGGTTCCCTCAGTCTGATCCGCCTGCATGAGCTCTCTTCCTATATTGAGTTCTGCCGCACTAGAGAGTCCCATGACCGTGGACCACAGACTGAAATGTCTGTGATGGTGGTGCAGGTGTTCTATACGGGCGAGCCTCACACATACCCAACATATGAGGACGGCCCTTAGCCTTGCTGAGCTGTGTAGCCATGTGGCAGTGCAGGCTTATGTTTGTCAAATCTTGTAATTCCTCAAAGAAACTGGCAATTGGGAGCTTTTGATAAATTCTCTAAATCTTTAAATGGTGGGTTAAATATTTTTAAAACATAAGTAAATGAAACTGAACTGTTGGACCAGAGTTGGGGTGTGTGTGTGTGTGGTATATATGTGTGGTGTGTGTGTGTGTATATATGTATGTGGTGTGTATGTATGGTGTATGTGTGTGGTGTGTGTGTGTATGTATGTGTGTGGTACATGTGTGGTGTGTGTGTGTGTGTGTGTGTGGTATGTGTGTGGTGTGTGTGGTATGTGTGTGTGTGTATGTGTATGTGGTGTGTATATATGGTGTATGTGTGTGGTGTGTGTGTGTATGTGTGTGGTGTGTGTGTGTATGTGGTGTGTGTGTGTGTGTGTGATGTGTGTGGTGTGTGTGTGTGATGTGTATGTGTGTGTGTGGTGTATGTGTGTGTGTGTGTGGTGTGTGTGTATGTGGTGTGTGTGTGTGTGTGTGATGTGTGTGGTGTGTGTGTGTGATGTGTATGTGTGTGTGTGGTGTGTGTGTGTGTGTGTGTGTGTGTGTGTTTGTGGTGTGTGTGTGGTGTGTGTGGTGTGTGTGTGTGTGTGCTGATGTGTGTGCACATGGAGGCCACTCAATAGGGCATTGCCTGATGTAGAATGACTAGCATTCTAGAATCACATTTAAAGCCACAGATATTCTATTTTTTGATGGAGCAAAATGTAGCGACTATTTAAAAATCATACCTGCCGTATAGGAATGGGGAGATGGCTGGCTCAGTGGGCGAGTGCTCTTGTTCAGCACAGGACATGAGCTTGGATAGTCAGCCTGTGCAAAAGTCGGATGCTGGAGTGAATATACTCCCAGCACTGGGGGGCCTCTAGGGCCACTGGCCAGGCAGAAGCACTTGGGAAAAACAGTGAGACAGAAGGAGATAGAGGGAGACCCCTGACGTCAACCTCTGACCCCACGCACACACTGAGAGTGCCCTGACGATGCTGTGAAGGGATCATGGGTTAGATAAATAAAATCGAAGGGGAGCCGAAGCTCTCTGATTTTCACTTGTTGGCTTTTTGAGGGTGAGAACTGAGTGTCAGGTCACCTGTCGAGGTATGAACTATGCATTTCAAACAGGTGAGGAAGAGAAGAAGCCATGATCCAATAGAAATATTTCAGGCCCCCAAGTGCCAAAAAAAGATTTAAATCTCATTTATAATTCATTTCCCAAACATAAATCTCCCCTTCATCTCTCAGGGACGATGCTTGCCTTTAAACAAGCAGGGAAAGCCGTGGAGATACTGTACGTTGAAGCGTAGTCAGGTAGCTCTGAGCAGAAAAATGAACACATTCTCCATGTCCCCAGAAACAGCTAATTTAGGAAGCAGTGCGGCAACACTCACAGTTCCTTTTTTAGGAGATTAAAATGTTTCCACGACAAAGCCAAGACTGCTCTTTAACTGCTTTGTCGCTCACTTAGTTCTGGTAGGCTGTGATCTGGAAGACATGGGGAGTAACCTGTGAGCGACAGCATTAGGGAATTAAGGAAGGCCCCCTTTTCTGTCTGAGCCAAGCTAAGGAAAGACTGTCATTCACAAGCAGTGGGGTTACTGCTCTGGGTGAGAAGACAGTACTGCAGAGCAGACACTCTATTATCAAAAAGTTCAAGTGCATTCGAAACCTTTATTGAGCCTCCCCTATTTGTGACTGATCCCTGCACAGAGAACAAGCAACACACTTGAGGTCCGTGCTGAAGATCAAGTCCAGGGCCTCGTGCACGCTGTGCGAGCGTTCTGCCTGAGCTATTCCTCCAGCCTTTGTTTGCTTGTTTTTAGGGTTCCCAAGTGATTCGGTGTGCAGCCATTTTTGAAAACCACTGTTTTATACCATAGAAACCTGAAGTAGGCATTCTGCTCTCTGACTGAAGGCTGCATTTACCTGTTTCTGTTGTCGCTGGATTTGGCTGTACTCTGAATTTTCTAGTTGTGGACTATGAGCAGAAATAATAAATACGGTCGTCAGGTTATTGCCTTAAAAAGAGAGAGAGATGCCTGATCCTCTCGCTTCTTTCCACTTTCTGACTGGCTGGAATGTGGACACAATAGTATACTATAAATAACCATTTAGACCAAGATGGAAACCCAATACTGAGACCAGCAGAGCTGCAGAGAGAAGTCTGGATACCATCCTAATGGACTGTGCGGTGCTACACGCCCAAGGCGGCATGGACCAGCTGTCAGGAACCGAAGCCCAGGAACTGTGAACCGAGTAGTGTTTTCTCCTATTAAGTATTTACCGTAAGTATTCTATCACAAAAGAAAGCAGACTGGTAGGGCTTGCTGGTGCATCCCTACAATTCTAGCTCTCAAGAAGCTGATGCAGGAGCATTGTGCGTTTGATAATTGTAAGACAGACTGGTCTACAAAGCAGGCCTCTAGCTCAAAAAACATGCACATACATGCATAAACACACACACACACACACACACACACACACACACGGGGGGGCGTGTGAGCTAACTAACCCAGGTCTGTCATCTTTAAGCAATTCAATAGTTATGCAAGGATGTACCTTGGTTTCTGGCTTCAAATTCAATATTGTGTGAACATTTTACAAGATACGTAACTACTTTTATAATCAAAAATTTATATCTTCCCACATCTACCTGTTTATATAGAGATAGATAGAGAGGATGGATAGAGACAGACAGTAGATAGACCAAGTGTCGTGGGCCAGGGACAGAAAACCAATCACAGAGACTTCAGATTTTGGTTTCCGGTACAGCAGAATATTTCAAATATTGAACCCTGTGCAATCAAATTCACAAAGCTTCATGTGGAAGAAAGCACAGTGATCTAAAAAAAAAAGTGCCATAGAAACTAGTGAGCAAAAGGCTACTTTCAATGAAACAATATCATCAATTCATTTAAATCAATGTTATTATTAAAATTTTATTCATCTCAGGATGTGTGTGTGTGTGTGTGTGTGTGTGTGTGTGTGTGTGTGAGTGTGTGCATGCGTGGCGGACAGAGGACACATCTGTGGGATCAGTTCTCTCCTACCTTTCCGTGGGTTTGGGGGATTGAACTTAGGTCACCAGCTTGCGAGCGTCTATGCCAGCTGCTCCATCTTGCCAGCCTGGCTGTCCTCAGTTTTCCAGTAACACTGTTGACGTAAATTCCTTTGGCTTGAGATTTTGTCTGTACTTGGTAAATGTGTTTTGTTTTATAATATATAGGCTTTAAGGAAAAGGAATTTAAAGCTTTATATTTTCACATCTCTTTGTTTATTTTTTGAGACAGGGTTTCTCCGTTGTAGCTCTGGCTATACTGGAACTCACGCTGTAGACCAGGCTGGCCTTGAACTCACAGAGATCCACCTGCCTCTGTCTCCGCCTCTGAGTGCTGGGATTAAAGGTGTGCACCACCATCGCCCGGCTTATTTTCACATTTTCCAATACAAAATTTTTGTTTCTAGTCACTTAGAAAATACTGTAGGTCTTAAGCAGAGAGCTGCAAATATGTTCTTCCACTAAACACTGTCAGTAGTTGATGGGAGCTGAGGAACTCCACTTTGAAGGCATTGCCTCCAAGTCAAACCAATGCCATGTTGGCTTAGGGTCAGAGTTAGGGGAGGCCTTGACTTCCCACAGATTGTCTATGTTCTGGACCAGGTCACTTTCCCTCTCACTGTTTTTTACAGGCAAGTGAGAAGACTAGACTCAAGATGGCTTACTGTAGATTCTGGATTTAGCAATTTAGATGAAGTCTAAATCATTAGTGAAACATGAAAGGCCCAAAGTTCTAATGTCACATTGCCCCCTTCTGGACCTTTGAAGTAGCCACATGGGTCAAATTATTAAAAACCCAGAAGCTACACTGGGCATGCTGGAATACTGTAGCCCAGTCTTTTCTGCCACAAACAACTCAGAAGGCAGGCAACCTAGGAAAGGCTCTCAAGGGTTGAGAAACAGCGATTCTCACTTTAATAAGAGTGCTGAGAACTCTGACTATGGAAAGCAAAGGAGTTCATTTTGTGACCTTGCAAAGTTAGGTGTCAGCCTAGAGCAAGAAAGCAAGAAAACAAACAGGTACACACTAGTTGACACAAAACATTAGTTTTTATACTCCTAATTGTATTTCTGCCCCTGGATTTCTCATTGACTGGGTTTTTCTGCCCCTCCCCAAATTTCCCATCTTATTGATTCAGGATTCGGAATCTTACCTAGTGTATATCCTGGGATCTGAGATTCCTTTTCTGATTATGGGCCTAGGTTGCCTGTAACTTTTCAATCGTAGGATGAACTGAGAAAGCGTGGGTATGCTGACAGTGGGGGGAAGACAGCGGCCCAGCGCCTCCTGCCTATCTGCGATTCTCTAATGGACTCTAAAGGCACCTCATACTAGAAATAAGCCGTAATGACTTATTCTTACAAATAGAGTACGTGCTGGGCTGTCAGGGTGGCTCCATCAGTAAAGGCACTTGTCCCCAAGCCTGGTGACCTGAGTTCAATTCCTGAGACCCATTTGGTAGGAGGAGAGAACCAACTTCCACAAATTCTCCTCTAACCTCCACTCCTACACCACGGCATGCAAACTCTTGCTCCAACACACAATCAGTCAATAGAAATGTAATTGAACTGTGTGTGTGTGTGTGTTTTAAAGGAGCAGGTGTTAACAGAGAAGGTGAGGCTAGGCTCTTTTACACTTCTATCTCCATCTCATCAAAATAAGAAAGATTATCAGCTGGCTTTTAGCAAATGTGTAGTGTGTGCTAGGAACACCAGCTCCACCCCCGCCTCCGCCCCAGCACAGTCTCTCCTCTTAAACTTCTTCAGTATTTTCTTTTTAAGTCATCTCAACGTCTTCTGTTGATGTCCTCAGTGGCTCATTCTGCCCTCCTTAGGTCTCCCTGAGCCTGCGCGACGGCCCCTCACCCCTTTCCTCCCCTCCAGCCCAGACTCGAGTTTTCCCTCTGCTACTAACTGATGGCACCTGAGATCTGCGTACCAGGATCTGGCCTTTGCCTGTATATTTCTTCCTGTTGTTCGAGTGGGTCAAGCTCCCACCCACGCTGTCCATGAGAGCAGACCCATTCACTGACAATCCGTCCCCACGGTGCTCACAGCTTCGTCCTGAGAACGGCGTCTGGACAACCCGGGTGCCTCCACCCTTACATCACGCGTTAGGGCTTCCTTAGAAAAACGTGCCTGGACTTCGGGGAGCAAGGCATGTGTTTACATTAAAGTCGGAGAATGTAGCTTCTGGCTTTTTCCTCCAGGTTCCTCCCACCCCCGGCCTTTCGCCTTTGGTAAACATCAGCCCCTCCTTCTACTGAAGCCGTGACGTTGATGCCCCTTTCCTGTCACTTCATGTTTAGTCCGTCAGGAGATCCTGTTGGCCTTCTGCCAGAGAACACAGCCATTGCCACCAAGCCCAAGCCACCACCAGGTTTTGGTTGGGTATCTTTTACCCACTGGTGAGACGTCTCAGTAGCTAAAGGCGTTTGTCGCCAAACTCGACAGTTCACGCACACATCCACGGGAGATAAAGAAATTTAAATACAAAAACTGTACAGAAACATAGCTCTTTTTTTGTCGCTGCATGCCGGCGACCCACCACGAACGGGGCCTATTTCAAACAAAGTATCCAGAAAGGTCTTAGTAGAAGACATCAGATCAGGTCACGTCTTAAAACCCTTTGGTAGCTTTCCATGATATTCCCAGTAGAAGCTTCAAATGTCTTCTTCCAGGTCACCTCCCCCACCGGCCCCTTTACTCACCTGTCCTCCAACACCAAGCATGCTGTCACCTCTGCCAGCACCCAATCTGACTTCAGTGTTCATGCTTTCAGGGAGCTTTCCCGCTCACCACAAACCCAGTGGGGTTCTCTTTTGTACTTCCAACACCCGAGGCCAGCAGTTTGATTTCCTCAACTGCTTTGTTAAAGTTGTGACTCATACTGTCTCTCCCGTCGGATGGTACACTTCTTAAGGGTAATGACCAAGAAGTACAGTGACCTTAGTGTATCTTAGTCAAGTTTCTATTGATGTCATAAAATGCCATGACCAAAAGCAACTTGGTTAGGAAAGGGTTTGTTTGCTCTTACAGCTTGTAGTTCTTTATCCAGGGAAGTCAGAGCAGGAACTCGAGGGAGGGACCTGGACACAGGAACCGAAGCAGAGGCCATGGCAGAATGATGCTTCCTGGCTTGCTCTCCGTGGCTTGTTCAGCCAGCCTCCGTATACCACCCAGGGGTGGCACCGCCTCGCGTAGGATGGACCCACTCATATCAATTATTAATCCAAAAAAAATGTCCATAGGCCTATCTGGTGGAGGCATTTTCTAAATTGAGGTTCCCTTTTCTCAAACGACTCTAGTCCGTGTCCAGTCAACATAAAAACTAGTCAGCACACAGTTTTAAGGATAGACAAGTAGAGAGATAGATCAATGCAGAATTCAGATCCTGACTCACACATCGATTTTTCTATCAAGCTTCCCAGCCAATTTGATGAGGAAAGATAAGTCTTTTAAAATGTTCTTTATGAAGCAGAGCTGGGATTTATATTTTCATAGAGGCTGAGCACAAGAGCTACAAGAAAGAAAGAGCCGCTTGAAAGCATGGGTGTGTGCTTCTCAGGGAAGAGTCTCAGAAAGTAAGGCAACCCAGATGCGGATACAGGCTGCCCAAGAGGCAGTCACCAAGACAGGTGTTGGGAAGTCAACTGCATAGCTTTATAAATAAACATTTTTTTTAATTTTTAATTTTTAATTTTTTAATTTAAATTTTTAATTCACCCCATACATCATAGTTAAATTGAGATTGATTAGACTTGGGTTTTAAGCTTAGGTAAAACAAGGATATGCAGGAAAATACATCCAGAATTCTGAAGTAGGTCAAGTATTTTGGATTAGATACAAAAACTTCGGAAGGAAAACAAAGTAGATAAATCGACCTTATGAGAATTAAAATTTTCTGAATGTTGAAGAGATGCCACTAGGAGTCAGGTGTGGTACTGAATGCCACACCTGAGATCCCAGTATTTGGGATGGGGGCTGAAGCAGGAGGATTGAAAGTTTAAGGCCAGTCTGGGCTATACATAAGATGCTGTCTCAAACTAACTATAACAATAAGACACCATTAGGCTGGGAGGCAGAGGCAGGCAGATCTCTGAGTCAGGAGGAGGAGGAGGAGGAAGAAGAAGAAAAATGAAAAGAAAACCAACAGACACATCACAGAATTGCCTATATATCCAGGCTTTTAAATAATACCCACCACACAATGAATGCTCAGTTAAATATTTATCGAACAACTGTGTAAAGATCCAGCTCTTTCCCATAGCAATGCATACCTAATAATGGTTACAGCCAACCAAATTATCAACATCTGGTGACTACTGGACGGGCAGTGCTAGCAGGTATGGACTTGATTGTGCTGAAGGGAAGATATTATCAAGGTATACTGGGGCTGGAAAATCAGCTCAGTGGTTGAGAGCCTGCTGTTCTTGCAGAGGACTGGAGTTCAGTTCCAGCACCCTTGTCAGCTGGTTCATTCCACTAGTAAATTCCAGCTCCAGGGGAATCTCACTCCTTTTTCTGGCCTCTATAGGTATACACACAACACATAAACAACGCACACCCACACTAAAAAAAAAAAAAAAAAAAAAAAAAAAAAAACTTTGAAAAAAATTCATTAAATCTAGCCTCAAATTTATGATAATCCTCTTGCTCTGCATTCCAAGTGACACGATTCCATGCATTCAGCACCATACCTAGCTGTTAGTAGAAACAAAATGTTAAGCCAGCAAATTCTGGAGATAAGACCAGGTCAGCAGACCGCCAGGAGAATCAGATAATGTAAGACTCGGGTCACCAAAATGCTCTCGTAATATGGAAACACCGATGGGGTTTGACAGTGGAATGGAAGAGAAACGGAATGGAAGAGGCACGGCCTCTTTCTGCATTGCCTCAAGGCCATTGGGGACTATCGGGCTGTGGTGGCGCTTGCCTTTAATCCCAGAGTCAGTGAAGATAAGTTGGGCGCAGTTGTGGATCCCCTCTTACTTTGCGTGTTTTGTTTTGTTTTGAGAAAGGGCCCCACTATGTAGCCCTGGCTGGCCTAGAACTCACAGAGATCCACCTGCCTCAGCTTCCTTCATGCCGGGATTAGAGATGTGCACATCCCGCCCGGCCTCCTCTTTGGAGTGGTGCTGCTCAGTGGTGGTGTGGTTGTACATCCTTTTGTCATTCACTTCTCTTGCCAGCATTATTCCCTGAGAGGAGCCTCGGGCCCAGGAAAACAGAGTACTCATTCCAGACGAAATGACTTCTTTAAGACTTTCTTGGCAATGTGGCAATTGCACAGTCTGGTGCTCCTTCCTACAGCCAGGTGATCTGGGTGGTGGGCGTCAAACAGCGAGTCCCCAGTGTCATTATTTTTAATTGCTGCTTTCTTTTTTAACCCCCAGAGACTTCCTCTGAAGACAGAAACTAAGGTATCGAGCAGTCCAATTAAATAACCTGTCGGGGTCATTCAGGATGAAGAACCCAGGAAGATTTCTTATTGATGATAAACTTATTGATCAGTTTATTTTCAATTCTCGTTAAGTACTATCATTTGTTTAGTTAACAAACATTTGTTAAATGTCTACCATGGGCCATTGATTCCCTCTTCCAAAGATGAATGACTTCGAGAACCCAATGTCCTGGCATCCACTTAACAACGACAATCAATCCGCTGTTGAAGGAAGACATCAGGCACCGATGCTAATTTTTGGAATGCATCCTGTGTCTCTAGGAAACTGGCTAAGACAGATCTTGGGTCCTACATTAAGACAGTTAAATTATACAAATGTGTTGTGTTTTAAGGAGTTCAGGAAGAGTAAACAAACCATGAGAAATTTGTGTATTTTCTTTGGATAAATGTCTCTTTAGATCCTTGGTGTGCTCTTAAAATCGGATATTCAGAGGCTAGAAAGATGGCTCAGCAGTTGAGCGCTTGCTGCTCTTATAGAGGACCTGAGTTCAGTTCCCAGCATCCGTGTTGGGTGGGTCACAATCACAACTACCTGTAATTCCAGTTCCAGAGGATCTAATGCCCTCTTCTGCCCTGTGATGGCAATCTCACTCATGTACACACACACACACACACACACACACACACACACACACACACACAAAATAAAACAAATATTTTAAAGTTTAAAAGTAGATTATGTATTTTATTGTTATATTTGTTATCTACAGATTCTAGATATAAATTGCTCACTGACCTGTTGTGGTGGCATAGACCAGTAGGATTTCCTGAAGGAGGTGGAGGCAGGAAGATCACAGATTTCTTATTGAATACATGATTACTAAGCATTTTTCCCGTTCTGTGGATTCACTTTCTTAATGTTGACCTTTGAAAAGCACGAGTTTTTCTTTTTTTCTTGGAAAAAATATACATTTGATGATGCCCCATTTATCTGTTTCTATTTTTTATTATTTTTTTAAAATCTTTTTTTAATTTTGATTGAGTGCTCTGTCTGCACATGCACCTACACACCAGAAGAGGGCACCAGATCCCACTATAGATGGTGATTGAGCCACCATGTGGTTGCTAGGAATTGAACTCAGGCTCTCCTGAAGCATAGCCAGTGCTCTTAACCACTGAGCCACCTCAGCAGCTCCATGTTTTGTTATTTTTGATTTTAGTATCGTATTTAAGAAACTGCTTTCTAATCCAGGGTGAGGAAAATGTGTACACTTGTGTAATGTGTACAGGCCTGTAACCCCAGCTACTGTGGAGACTGATGCAGGGGAGCACAAGTTCAAGGTCTGACTAGGCAACTTAGTAAGGCCTTGTCAAAAGAAAGGAGAGGAGAGGAGGGGAGGGGAAGGGAGGGGAGGAGAGGAGGAAGAGAGGAGGGAGGGGAAGGGAAGGAAGAAGAAAGGAAGGAAGGAGAGAAAAACAAAAAGAAAAGAAGGGCAGAGGAAGAACAGCTGGTGAGTTTAGACTTGGATACTATTACAAGCCCTGAGCGTGAAGAAACGCTCCCTGCTTTGTTCTTCATACAGGTCACTGCTCAGTGCTATGTATATAAATGACTGAATAATGAACTCCACACAGACATTAACAGACGAACCTCAGAAAGTCCCAAATAGATATAAACACGCATAAGATTAAGTGAGCTGTTACTTGGGGGTGAGGGTGACATGCCGAGTGAGAAGTAAGAGGAGATTCCTTCCACATCCAGAGCTCCTGCAGGAAAAGGACTTCGTCTTTGTGTATCCTGTGTGTTCAGTGAGTGTTCATGAATGAATGGTGCAACCTGTGGCTGATACAGATCTCAGGGGCCGAAGCAAGAGATTTGGGGGTGTGTGAGAGAGACAGGGTTTCTCTGTTGTAACTCTGGCTGTCCTGAAACTCGCTCTACCCGTATACCAGGCTGGCCTCGAACTCACAAAGATCTGCCTACCTCTGCCTTCCAAGTGCTGGGATTGAAGGCATATGCCACCACCACCCAGAGAAGCAAGAGATTTTTAGTCTTAGAAATCCCTGTGCTTCCCAAATTGATGCTACTTCTGCCTCTTCTAGGTGTGCATAGTTCAATTCCCACTTAGAAAAAGCCATGAGCTTTTGGGAACCCCCAGTTTCTAAAGAGGACATTCTCTCAACACACCCCACAGAAAAATATTCCTGAAGTCTGCAGAAAAAAAAAAAAGAAAAGAAAAGAAAAGCTGAGTTGTTCATATAAACCAAAGAATCTTCATACTTTTAAAACACTGCTCAACTGAGAATGAAAACAAAGAATAACCACATTTTTCATAGGTTTATATCTATGAGTATAGTGGGATCAAATGTATAAACTGCTTTTTAGTAACCTTCACGAGAAACAGGGAGACTTCTGAGGATGCAGAACACCCAGAACTCACATAAATATAGGCAGTCATGTTGGACTTCACACAAAGAGAAAGTATGTCAAAACCAAGCTGGCCTTTCAACTTCAGGAAGGCAGTAGATGACGCAAACCCACTGAAGAACATGAATCACGGCGTCGAAGAGTGTAAGTGGGTTGATGCTCGACCTACACCTCCTAAACATACCTAATTGATGTGACCAGTGCTGGTGATGGAACACTGAACAGACACTCTATCTACTGAGCTACATCCCTGGCCCAGACATACATCCCTTGCAAAAAGCAAAATAACTTGCCCTTGAAAGGATGTTGAAGGAGCTAGGGAGATCCATGTTCAGTGGCTAAGAGCGCTTGCTACTCTAGCAGAAGATTGGAGTTCAGATCCCAGGACCCATGTCAGGCGGTTCATCACCAACACCTGTAACCCCAGCTCCAGAGGATCAGATACCATCTTCTGGCCTCCCAGGGTGTACACACACACACACACACACACACACACACACACGTGGGGGGAGGGGGTTAAAAATAAAATTAATTAAAAGAGAAAAGACCTGGCCTGGGAAGGCTGAGGCAGGAAGACTAAGTTCCAGGTCAGCCTGAGCTACAAAGTCAGACCCTGCCCATCCTCCAAAGCAAACCAAGCCACGTCAAACAAACAAAACAACAAAAAATGTAGGGGAAAGAGCTGTGTCTGGCCGACTATGCCTTTTATTTCTCCAACTGCTGGGCATAGGCAGCTGCGTAGAACCCTTGGTGACAGAAAAGAGAAAGGCAAATGTGATTGGAGGTGCTTTGCTCCCCAGAGCGGTTCCTGACGGGGGGGGGGGGGGGGGGGGGGGCGATAGAAGAGGTGATGGAGAGGCTGTTTAAGAGCAGCCTACCAGGGAGCCAGCAAGCTTCCCAGCCAGTTCTTAGGATTACACTGTTCTGTGGAACTTGCTAATTGGCCTGTATTTCTGACTGAAAAAAATTTCCCCAAGGAGGCAAATGAAAGTAGCTAATGAGGATCTCTCATCTCACAGGACAGTGCAGGAGCAGAGCTCGGAGCCCTGGAGACCGATCATTATTTAAATGCAAAAAAAAAAAAAACATTGAGAAGAGATCCTGGCAAGTCTCAAGAGCAGGCGCTAGGCTTCTGACGGGAGTCTAAGCTCGCTGCCTCCACCGGTGGCGCCAGAGGTTGCTTCAGCTTGACTTTTTTTGAATTAGAATTATGAAACTAAAGAGTGCACAGTGAAAACCACAAAGTGTAGATGTTGATGTGCGTGTTGATGTATTAAAGTAGTCTCAGGGGTTCATGAGCAGAAGACAGTTTTATTCTTTGCCAATTCAGTCCCTGGTCCTAGAGGGTTTCAGTCTTCATACAAGCTAATCTTAAAGATACAAGCTTGGACCTAGAAGGCTTCAGCCTCCATACAATCTAATCTGTGAACCTAAACCCGAAGGTTTCAGCCTCAGAGACTTACTGCTGGCTGAGCTCACTCTGACTAGCTGTCGTCTGAACTCCGAACTGTAAATCATAAACTGCTTCTGACTCTGCTTTCTCTCTTAGCTTATTCTGGACTGGCTCTGATCTTCTCAGCTTCTCCTTCGGAACTGAACTGTCTGTGAGCTGCCTGCACTCCAACTGCCTGACTGAACTAATTCTCTGCTTCTCTCTGAACTCTGACTTTTTTCTGCTTCTAGCTCATTCCCGTTTGGGCTCCTGCTTTGGGCTTCCATACTCTGCTTCTACTTCCTGCTTCTGTCTTGGAGATTAAAGGCATGTGCCACCACTGCCTTCTGAATTGTGTTAAAGGTTTGTGTTACATTGGGATTAAAGGTATGTACTAACATTCTTTCTACCTTAGAGCAGTCACGCTGCCAGATTAAAAGATTAAATGTTCCTCTACAATGAAGTCTGTGAAATGGGCAATTTCTGAGAGCTTTGCTATAGTAGCAGTTCTTCATTTACATGCAGATCTGCAATACGCAAGGAAAGCCAGTGTGTCTGCAGTAATTATCAGCTACATGACAGATAGATAGATAGATAGATAAGATAGATAGACAGATAGATAGATAGGAAGGAAGGAAATAAGAAAAAAACAAAATGACATTTGTGGGTTCCTGTACTCTCCACTGGGCCTGCAGGAGCAACAAGGGAAAGCTGAAACTATAATTAGAAATACATCTGGTAGGCTTTCTAAATTTATTTTCTCTTGAAGTTAGGACTTAGAGAATGCTGACACATTTACATGGAACACTAGACCCTCACACAGGAGTTCTTGCTGTTCCAGAATACTCAGGAGCAAACTCAGAAATGTCCCAGATGTTAGATTGTCAGTGGGGCAAAGCTGTGTCTCGGCCACGCTGCAGCCTCTCCTTTTAGTCTCTTGACTCACTATTGCAGGATAAAATGGTCATGTTACTTTTGTATGGGGGAATCACTAAAATTAGGAAGAAAAGAGATGACCCTTCTATTCAGAATCAAGTTTGAGTGAAGAGCCTTTGGGAGGAGCTGTGCAGATATTACTGTGATCCTGTTGTATCAAAGGGTGAGTGCGAGGGTTCTACATGCTGTGGAGGATTTATTCCGGGCCCTGTGGGAAGGACATTTTGAAGCACAAAGGACAGGGAGTTCTTGTGGTGGGGTCGGAGGTTGGCAGATAGTCTGCCTGGAGAAGCTCCTGCCACAGGCCAGGAACGATGAGTGGGAGAAACCAGAGACATGCAGATACTGCCCTGGCCTTGTTGTCCCCCACCCCTGCCCCCTCCGCCCCAGTCCTGCAGATCCCCAAGTTTCAGTGACTCCTGATCTTGTTACATACCCATCCCCCAGCTGCTCTCCACGGCGCAGGACTGGATTCCACAACAGGTGGAGACTCGCTCATATGAATGCATCAGTAGACCTCAGGGACATTAGACAGGAGAGAAAGGCCTAAGATATTCTGAAACTTGATGGATATTTTCAATGCTTCTAAATAACTACGATAGGAATATCATAACTGGGATTTATTAGGCTTGTTTTATAGCCAGTGATATTGTTTGTGGTGTGCCTCCAAATGGGATTACAAACTTTTAGCCCTTTTCTTTTCTTCTTCTGAATCCTGGTCACGAGTAAATGGTTTTGTTCCACTCTTCTCACCATGGTGTGCTAGCTCACCTCGGGCCCAAAAATCCCTGCGGCCAGTAGATCATGAGCATTAGAACCTTCTGTCTTATGACATGGTTGTCTTGCTCTTAGTTACAGTAACAGAAAGCAGGATAAGACATTTGGCTTCCCTTGAACTTTCAATTGCCTGTGAGGTATGGCAAGGTCTGGTGGCATCTATAGGCTTTTTTCTTTGTGTGAGATGCCGCAGCCCATTCACAATAAACACACGTTCTCCCACTGGGCTGTTTCCCCAGAGAACACGAAAGCCTGTCAGTCTTAAATCTACCCTGCATCTAGTTGGCTAAAACAGTCTGCTGGCAGGCCTCCCTCCTCATCTCACTCAGTTAACTTTAGTCCTCAGAAAACTACCTATATGACCATTCCAAAGTGCAGATCTTTTAAAAGGTACTTTTGTATTTATTTATTCACTGTGTGTGTGTGTGTGTGTGTGTGTGTGTGTGTGTGTGTGTGTGTGCATCCCACGGTGTACATGTGAAGGTCAGAAGACAACACATGGGCCTCCGGGACTGAATTTGGGTCTTCATGCTCAGTGGCCGCGTACGCTGAACCACTTCACCAGGCTCAAAATGCAGATTTTTATATTATTGCCTTACTTCTTAGACTCCCATAAGTCTTGGTGTTCCCAGAGTGATCGTGCGCCCCTTCTTGGTAATGTCCGTGATTGCTTTCTGTACAGACATTTCTGCACTGATCCGGACGGTGAGGGGTTGTGAGCAGAAACAACATCTCGTCATTTATCTAAACATGCCTGGCCGATCAGACGGTCTTAAGACATGTTTCTGGAATCGATTGATTATTAAGTAACTTAGGACACGTTTAGTTTGGTGCTAAGTACAAAATTTCTTGTAAATTCTAGTTTTGCAAGAGACTCATTGCGTTTATTTGCTTTCTTAACCATCTAATGGTTGACCTTCTCGTGTTGACATCGGCTTCAGCGTTTTTCCTCTTTTTCTTTCCACTCTTCCTTCCCTGGAGCTCTTCTGGATTCTCTGGGCAGAAGTCAGCGCTGCCACTGCTGTCTGCATCCTGCTTCACTATTTTCCTGCGGTTCCTCTATCCTTCCTGGCGCTCGAGTCGCTGTGCGCATGCTCATCCTGCAAATTCTCACGTGGGTTTCTGCCCAGCGGGGTCTCTGCCTCAGTCCTTTCGGGACACTGATCCACCAGGAAGGGTCCCTAGATGCTGACTGAATTTATTTGGATTGGACATATATTTTTAAAGGGGATATGACTCCCCAGAAAGTTTTAAAAAAAGGTATTTCTCTCATAAGAATCTTTTTATTATCTGAAAAAATTGAACACTATAAGCAATGGTTTTATGACCAAGACATAAATAAAAGGTAAAAATAATTTTAAAACAACCAAATATTTTTAAATGCTTTTATGCTTTTCTCTGAAAAAAAAAAAAAAAGGTAGGGGAACACGTTTGCCAGAAGTGCCCCTGGCCAGCTCATGTCTGGTGGAAATTTTCTGAAACACTGTGGTTTGAGTTGTCTCTCTGCTCTCCTAAGACAGGCTACAGTTCCTTGAAAAGCGCACCGCATGCGGGTAGACATTCCTAAGGGCCCAGCTGAACTGGGAGCGTCAGAATGTTCTTGCCACCCCTAAACAATGAAAGCAAGCTGAGCTTGGGAGGCCTTGGAGGCCACCGGGATCACACTAACCTTAGAGAAGCCTCGCGCTGGGATTTATTTTTGGGATGTGCCATGTTAGTCGCTTCCAGCAGATTTTTACTTTATTTTTAAAGCACAAAAAATAATCTCCACTCTATTTTTAAGACCCCCTCTGCACTCCTCGGCGTCTCCAAACTGCTCTGCAAATATACACACCCACGCACTTGCCTGGGCCCTTCCTCTTCTCTTTAGCATCTCCACGTTTATAGCTCCCTCCCCAGTGGAGCAAAAAACAACACAAAGTAAGTTAAATTCCACCTCTAAGACTCCGGAGGCTCAGTGTCTGCCCAGGATCCCAAGGAATCCCAGTCTCTTTCCCTCAAAGATCAAAGACTTAAGAGTTAGACGCCTAGTCTAACAGAATGGTCTGAGATCTGCTTCAATTAAGGCAATTGTTCCTAAAGGCTTCATGCCAGGTGGCTTTGCATATCCAGTTACCCTAACTGGAACACATTTGCTTTTTCTTAGCCTTTTAATCTCTCTTAAACAGCCACTGAGTCCAATTTGTGTTGATTAAATATTCTTGGGCGCAGGGTCTGCCTGGGAGTGAGTTTGACCTGGGTGGGAGGCAGTTTTACTCTTAAAGGATACTGGCTGAAGCTTCCTCTCCCGGCAGCTGTCAGATGCCAACTGCTCTTCAGCTAGGGGTATGACTTTTGTGCTCACATCCTTGCTGGAGTTTTGTCTGGCTTGAGCTTGCACAGGTGCTTGTGCATACTGTCACAATCACTGTGAATTCAGCAGCTGCCCTGCTGTGTCCTGGACACACTATTCCCTCGCCTCTGGCCCTTATCTGTTTGCCACCTCTTTCACAAAGTTCCCTGAACCCTAGCGGGGAGGGATGTGGTGTAGACATCCCTTTTAGAAGTGAGCATTTCACACTCTCTTATTCTCTGTATGTTACCCAGTTGTGGGCCTGTGTGTTAATTAGCATCGACTGCAAGAGGGAACTTCTCTGATGAGGGTGGAGAGATGCACTAATTTACGAGTATAGCAATAAGTTGTTAGTGCTAATTGTTTAGTACTACGTTCATTTAGCAGAATAATAATATTGGGTTCTCCCCTAGGACCAAGGCCAAGGTCATCTTGGCCTTGATAACAGTGCCAGGTAAGGGGTCCATCTCATGGTGTGGGCCTTAAACCTAACCAGACAGTGGTTGGTTACTCCCAGAATCTTCATGCCCCTATTTCACCAGTGGGCTTATCTCGCCAGGATACTTGTTACTGTAGCTAGCTCAGTGTTTGCAGCTAGGTTAAGACTAATGATGACTTTTCTTCTCTGGTAGTGTTCATAGCACATTCCAGCACTGTGAAAGTCATGATGCAGATTCCATCAGGTCAGCATCTGTTGGTGCAAACGGATGCAGTCTGCACAACAGGGTTTCCAGACGCTCTAGCCAGGGAATTTCGGCTCACCGGCTACTTTGTCCCCTTCTCCTCTTTGCTGTCACGGCGACAAAAAAGCCTTTCATCAATAATAATAATGTCTGCATGGCCTAGTAGTGATATCCAAATTAATACCCGAGCTGGTTATTGCTGGCTGAGAAAGGGATGCAACCGTGTTACTCAAAAGTAATTGTAATAACCTTGTAGGCCTTTAAGTCCTGGCACATGTGGGAACTACCTATGCTTACTGCAAGCACATCTAAAAGCCATTCTAGAATGGATGCTGGTCCTCCCAGGAAGAGATAGACCTTTAACAGAAGCTAAAAAGAGCCTACATAGAGAGCTAGCACACCTGGAAAATAAATATGCACCAAAGAGCTAGAAACTATAAAAAGCCCTTCTTTGGTGTCTGCATGGCACCCTGCTCTGTCTGTTTGAGGCAAATGGAGATATAATTCAGCCAACAGTAACATCCAACCATTAATGGGTCATTGTGTCAAATGCTCTTTGATAGTAAATAAAATAACCTTGAAGCTTGCAAGCCGCAGGAGGAAGGACACTGGCTCCTCTCTAGTCGTGACTGACATCTGCATATGACTAACATCTGCATATCAACCTGGTTCCTTCTGAGATGTGACCCACATCTGCATACCAAAAACTGCACTGGCTTTTTAAGCTACAGGAGAGGTTTTGTCGGTGGCAGTCTCTTTTGTTGTGACTTTCCGCTGGCGATGCCCATTGTCAGTCTTTCTCCTTTTTTCTCCTTTTCCCTTTTTCTCTTCTTAATATGTATACTGTTAGTTATCCTGTTAAACAACTCTCCTGCGTTTCATTTCTAAAGTGTGTCTTACACGGGTTTCAAAGCACGATTGTGCGTGCCATTTTTGGATTCCATAGAAGAATGAACCACTTTGTTCGTTCGTCAGTTTTCTGCACTGTATTCCCTCCTGCGTAGAATTTCCATGAACCCATTGTGGAAAAGGCTATTTCCACCCACAAGTACCCACCCGGTTCTCCACGTCTTCTGACTCAGGTATCTGGTATCTTCACCAATAGGGATTCACCTACAAGTTCTGAACAGTAACCAAAAGCAATGGCAACTGTTTGTCATGTTGGGGGGTCTAAGGGACCCCACTGGCCAACAGCTCAGAGAGATAACCCATTCCTAATACTGGAGGGTTTATTTGTTTATTATTTTGTTTGCTGGCCATTGTGAATCAAGCAGGAGTGAGCACAGATGAGCAAGTCTCTCTGTAGTAGGCTGTGTAGAGTCCCAGAATGATGTCGTTGAAGCTTGTGGTAGATTTATTTCCAGCTCTTTGAGGAACCGTCACAGTGATCTCTAGAGTAGCCACACCAGTTTGCATTCCCACTAGCATTGAATAAATATTCCCATTTTCCCATACCCACACCAGCATTTGCTGTCATTTGTTTTATTGATTAATATTTTTAAATTTTAAATTGTTATTAAAATCATATTTTATTGATTATTTAGTGATCTTCTGATTGAGGGAAAGTTAAAATCTCAAAGTAGTTTTGATTTGCACTTCTCTGATAACTAAGAATGCTAACAGTGTTATTTTAAAAAGTTAACATTTAAAAAATGTTTCTCGGCCTTTTTCTATTTCCTCTTTTGAGAACTCTCTGTTTGTTTCCAGGGTCTATTTTGTAACTGGGTTGTTTAGGTTTTTTTGTTTGTTTTCAGTCCTTTATAAATTCTCTATACTAGCCCTCTGTCCGAAGTTTAGCTGATAAAGATTTTTGCCCCGTTCTGTAGGCCACCTCTTCACTTGAATAGGTGTCCTTGGCTATAGAGAAGCTTTTTAGTAGCGTGTGGTCCTGTTTATCAGTTGTTGCTCTTAACACCTGTTCTATTGAGTTCAATATATACATTTAATGTATTCCCTACTGTCTCCTCGATTGGATTCAGGATACCATCTCTTCTGTTGAGGTTCTTGATCCACTTGGAGTGGAGCTTTGTCCAGGGTGAGAGGCAAGGACCTATTTCAGTCTTCTGCACACAGCTGCTCACTGTAGCCAGCATCGCTTGTTGAAGACGCTGTCTTTTCTCCATTGTGTATTTTTGGCCTCTGTCAAAAATCAGGCTCGTGGACTTCTCTCTAGGTCCTCGTTTCTATTCCATCAATCAATGTGTCTGTTTTCTATTACTATAGCTTTTTAGTATAACATAAATTCAGGGTCAGTTATTCCTCTAGCCATTCTTTTGTGGTTTGGAACTGTTTGAGCAACTAGGGTTTTTTGTGTTTCCAAAAGAACTGTAGATTATCTTTCAACTTCTGTGAAGAAGTGCCTTGGAATTTTGGCAGGGGTTGTGGTGAATCTATACCTTGCTTTTGGTAGGGTGGCCATTTGCACAATATTAATCCTAGCAATCCGTGAGCATGGACAGGCTTTCTATCTCTGATATCATCTTCTATTTTTTCTTCAGTATCTCTGAAAGTTTTTCTTATACAAGCCTTTCACTTCCTTGGCTAGATTTATTCCAAAAAAAATTGAGGCTATTGTGACTGGTTTGTTCCCCTGATGTCTTTCTCAATCAATGTGTTTGTGGTTGTATGTAGTATGGCTACTGATTTTTTTGTGTATTAGTTTTGTGTCCTACTACTTGTTAAATATGCTTCTCAAATGTAGGGATTTTCTAGTAGAATCTTTAGTCTTTTGATAAAGAGTTGGTTCTTCAAAAATACTGACAAAATTGATGGATATTTAGCCAAATTAACCAAAAGAGAGAACCCAAATTATCAAAATAAGAAATGAAGAGAGATACATTACAACAGACACTGAGGAAATTCAGAGAAGCAAGTAGCATTAAGGAGCTGGGAGATATGGCTCAGCAGTTAGGAGCACTGGATGCTTTTGAAGAGAACCTGGGTTCAATTGCCAGGTCCCACACAGCAGCTCACAAATGTCTGCAACCCCAGTCCCAGGGGATCTGATGTGCAGGGACACTGCACATACAGCGTGCACAGACAGACATACGGGGCAACACACACACACACATAAAAATAATAATGACACAATTAAAACCTGTATTTCACTAAACTGGGAACGTTAAAGAGATGAATGAGTTTCTAGATATATATGGCTGACCAAAATTAAATCAAGATGAAGAAAACAATTTAATAGACTCATAACAACCACGAAGGCAGATGCAGCAATTACAAATCCCCCAACTAAAACTAACTCAAGATTAGGTGGATATAGCACAGAATTCCTCCAGCTCTTTAAAACAAAGCAAAACAGAAAACATAGCACTGATATTCCTCAAATATTTCTCAAAATAGAAAATGAAGGAACACTTCCGAATTCTTTTTATGAAGCCAGTATCACCCTAATAGAAAAACCAGACAAAGTTCCGACAACAAAATAAAATTATAGTCCAACCTCTCTAATGAACATATATGCCAAAATTCTCAATAAAATGCTTGTAAACCAAATTCAAGATCACGTTAAAAAGATTACCTACCATAATCAAATCAGCTTTATCCCAGAGTTTCAGAGATGGTTCAACATATGTAAGTTAATAAATGTAATCCACCATGTACAGAAACCACATGACCATCTTGTTAAATGCAGAAAAAAAAAAGCCTTTGACACAATTCAACATCCATCCCTTCGTGATAAAAACAGTAGAGACTAGGAAATACGGAGACATACCTCAATATAATAAAGGCAATTTACAAGGATCCAACATCATGCTAAGTATAGAGAAACCAAAAGAATTTCCACTAAAATTAGGAACGAGACAAGGATTCCACTCTATTTCGGGTTCAGGAGATTGCTCGAAGTCACGTGAAGGAAATCAAGGGGATACAAACAGGGAAGGAAGAAGTCAAAGTATCCTTATTTGCAGGCTAGATCTAGTTCTACACATAAAAGACTATTCAGAACTCTCAGAGAAAGTACTTTCTTGTTATATTCTCCTCTCAACTCGCTCGATATTGACTGCTAAGTTATCTATATTCCCACTGAACACATTCATATACAAATTATGTTCAGCCTGTCTAAAACCAGCCTTCTGTCAAATCTTCAGTACATCCTATCATCTAATGGAAGCAAGGACCTAGAATGTCCCAAGAGAATACTAGTATAAACGAGCAGACAGACAATTAAAGCGTAATATATGAGGTTCTAGAAAGGACTGTAAATTACTAGTACCTTTGGACAGATACTTGGATGTAGTTCTTCTCTTGGCTGGGTTAAGTCAGTATTGATAGCATTTTATTCATTATAACAGTGATGAATACTGAAAGCTGCTTTTATTAATCACTTGCT